>JACTOM010000897.1:221069-287702 GCA_015832385.1 Elymnias hypermnestra | reverse complement strand
TGAAAGAAGCGAAGGAGATATGCAAGGATCGTGGCAAGTGGAAGGATGTTGTCTCTGCCTACCCCGAAGGGAATGAGGCGTGATGCTATGTATGTATGGTAACAAAAAAAACCCGACTGAATTTGTTGTGAGCTCTTCTCGGATCAGAACGCGAAGGAACCGTCGTAACTTTAGATTTTAAGTCGTTCTGGAGTATCATCATCAGACGTCCATTAGAATTAGAGTGTGGAAAAAAATGTAATTTGACGATTCAAAAGTACTGTAATATGCCTACTTGAATAAAGATATTTTGATTTGATTTGATTATTACATATTAATGACTTCTCGACTAACTTTTAGGACTATTTTTACATTTGTCGTTAAAATGCCATTAGCATAAACCACTAATGGCAGCGTTTGGCTTAATTATCTTATTTATCAAGAAACCACTGTTCCCCGCTAGTATTAATGGTTACAATGAATATCATTTAAGTAATTCTAATCGTTTATGAAATATTACAACCATTATATCCCAAATCGGCATCATTTACAATGTTTACAAATTGACCAATGGGAACGACATTGTGAAGGTCATTCTTTCTAAGAATACGATTTAGTCAAATGTCGAACCGTATCCTTTATTTAAAATGTTATTCTATATGAAATGTATCATAAATTATTTTATATACATTTATTTTATATATACTATCACATGCAATGTTTCGTATATATCGACGCTGGAAAACAAACACGTAGTAACACACAACATGTTGCTTTTAATAAAGCTTTATCCAAAAAGTGCATATATATGCAAGTTATTGTTTTTATAAATAGTTTTCTGGATTTATGGGTTACTACGTGTTCGTTTTCCAGCGTCGTTTATATATAAACAATTTTGCTTCGTTGTGTGATATATTTGGTGTCTGCGACTTTGTTTGCATAGTGTTAGTATTCACGTTCTTTACCGAAGGAATCTTTATACGCTTTTTAAACACTTAGGGTTTCATTTGTATATATCTTCTGTCCGTCTGTCCTTTTATATATCTCTATTTGAATCGTCATTTGATTAAAAGATTTAATTGATTGAATCACATGTTATTTACTAGCTAGTGGATTTAATTTCTTTTATTGCTGTGCCTTCAGGTATACCTATATTAAGTAGACAGGATACCTTACGTGTTTGTATGTACGTAAGTGGTATCTCAAGAACAGAAATATTAGTTCTAAGCAGTTGAAGTCGCAGGTGTTATGTAATATGGTGTTGGTTTTTATTACCAGTGTGGCCTATTGTTTTTGTGACTAAAACTATCCATATTCCAACAGCAAGCAGACAGAGACACCGCAGAAGAGGGGGGTTTTTGGGGGTGGTAATGTAGAGATGGATACGAAGAAGGATCGGTGTTCTTCGAGCGGCACAAAACCTCGGATCTGGAGTTAAAACACCAGCAGAAATGCCATGTATCTGTAAGAAATACTAGGTCGCTCGCGACTACATTTTGTAGGGTATATTTATGTTAAACTAGCTCGATTCAATTAGGGTTTGTTGTTACTAAATCTGATGTTAATTAAACGCATTGAATTTCCCATTCCCATGAAAATATGACGTTAAAATTGGCTCATATAATTTATATCTTACGATGTCACTAGTATTTCGTGACTATATTTTAGAGGGATATATGTAGATATATAGTTAACCTCAATTGCGGTTTCCTGTGGCTTAATCTGATATAAATTACACGTGTCTAATTTCTCGTTCCCATAAAAATATCCGATTTAAAGTAACCTATGATATGAATTATATCGTGACTTATACAAATCGCTCGCCATTTCCTTTTGCAGTGGTATATGTATATCGCACTCACTAAACCCAATTAAGATTCGCTGTGGCTAAATCTGATATTAGATGCATTTTATTTCCCGTTCCCGTGGAAATATTGCGTTGAAAGTAACCTATGATATGAATTGTATCCTGACTTATGTACATGTCCTTTTCCAATGGTATATGTATATAGCACTAACTTAAGCCAATTGCGGTTATGTGGCTTAATCTGATATTAGTTAGAGGCAGTTGTTTTCACCTTCTCTTAAAATATCAGTATAAAAATTGTTTACGATAAGAATTATATCGTGACTTATATAAATCGCTCGCCATTTCCTTTTGAAGTGGTATATGTATATCGCACTAATTAAACTTAATTAAGGTTCGCTGTGGCTCAATCTGATAGTAGTTAGCGGCGTTTAATTTCCTGTTCCCTTACAAATGTCTGTTTAAAAGTTGCCTATGATATAATAACCTTTTATTTTTTACATCACAATTACATAAAACAAGTAAAGTAGCCGCGGGAAAAAAAAAAGTTAGCAGCGGTATATGGAACTAAACAAAGCCAATTGCGGTTTGCCGTGGCTTAATCTGATATAAATAACACGTGTTTAATTTCCAGTTCTCATAAAAACATCAGGTTCAAAGTTGCCTACGATATAAATTATATGGTGACTTATGTACATCTCTCGTCTTCCTTTTGCAGTGGTATATGTATATCGCACTAACTAAACCCAATTAAAGTGGGGCTAAATGTGATATTAGATGCATTTTATTTCCCGTTCCCGTGAAAATATTGCGTTAAAAGAAACCTATGATGTCCATTGTATTATGACTTATGTACATCGCTTGCGATTTCCTTTTTCTGTACTATATGTATATGGAAGTAACTGAAGGCAAATGCCGTTTGCTGTGGTTTAATCTGATATCAGTTAGAAGCATTTGTTTATCTCCCGGGTCGGGCCAATTCACATATCAATATTGAGTTTTCTATTAAGATTTTCTCAATATTTGCCCGAAGTTGGGAAGTTGGCGGTGTGATCCACCCCCGTGCCTCGGAGAGCACGTTAAGCCGTCGGTCCTGCGCCTGATCTCTCTCCGGTCGTGTCGGATTCTCCCGTCACATCGGACTATAAGAGTGAAGGAATAGAGAGTGCACTTGTGTGCTATGCCTGCCAATTCGTAGTGGAGCAGCTTGGTGGGTCTATGCCCTAAAAAACCTCGCTCCTCGGAGTGAGGAGGCCTGTGCCCAGCAGTGGGACTAGTTTATTAGTTTACCTGTTCCCTTAAAAATATCAGTTAAAGTGTTGCTTACGATGTGAATTGCATACATCTCTCGTCTTCCTTTTGCAGTGGTATATGTATACCGCACTAACCACAATTAAGGTTTGCTGTGGCTTAATCTGATATTAGTTAGACGCAATTAATTTCCTATTCCCCTTAAAATAATATGTTAAAAGGTGCCTACGTTATACATTATATTGAGATAAAATGTCGTTTCTTTGTTCACTATACTAATTATTTAATTCATTATAAATCTTAAATAAACCTTACAAAATGTGGTCCGCGGGATACTTAAAAGTAACTAGACATAAACTCTATAGCGACAATTTTATTTATTCGTTTATTAATAAGCTGTATTCGTAAAAAATGAAACATAAATATATGTATATGAGTGAGTATTTCTTACATTATTCAAATGTGCAATACATTTATGTAATTGTTTGTGCATTTATGAGATTTTTAAAAGTTATATGGAGAGCAAGAATGGCTTATGTAACATTTATTAGCATAAAGATATATCAATGACAATTTGTATTGTATTTTGTATGTGTTATAAGGACAGAACAAATTTTATATCCATAAAAAGAGATTGTACCGAGTCAACCTTAAAAGATAGACATATAATATCTTAGACTTTTGGAATCTAATTTTTTGGATCTAACACTGGAAGAATTTTTCAAATCGGATCAGTAGTTCCTGAGATTAACGCGTTCAAACAAACTTACTCTTTAGGAGGGAATATTGGGAAAATGTGTAGAAACCATAAGAGGTGAATTCCTTCTTAGCAATTTAATGCTCTTTCAGCCTGTATCATCACCTACCATCAGGTGAGACTACAGTCAAGCGTTAACCTCTCATCTCATTAATAAATTGACTATTATATATATCGCTTCCAGAATTTTTTTTGAGATTTATAAACGTAGTAACTGATTGCTTGGTTAATGCCATTCTTGTTCTAAAGTGGCATATTATTTGACTACCGTCAATATATCAATTTGGGTTGTTTTTTTCGCGCCTGTGTCATGGTAAATCATCACAAGAATCCAATCCAGTGATGTTTCGGAAATATTTATGAAGGCCGTTAGTTAGTTCCATCATTAAAAGTACAATTGGTGCCAGTTCTGATAGGACCTCTCTTAAATAGACTCACAAATGCTTTACGTAAACTATTCAGATGTCGGTTCTTCAGAGGTTTCAATGCAAGCATCTGAAGAAATTCAATCTATATCCATGATAGCCAAAGTGGTCTATATTAACCCCCTTTTTTCATGCTGGGCATCTGCCCAGACAAGCAGGGAGTTTGGGTCTCCCTGGCTACCCAGTAAAACCCAGCGGCATCTTTGTCAACCAAAGATGACGTTGTCCAAAGGTCCCTTGCACATTCTCTCTGGTAAGCCAGGTTGGAACCGAAAAAGTGTTCGAGAAGTAGGTAACGGCGACTCTTAATCTTCGCAGGACAAAAGCTTCTGCTGCTTTTTTCCTCTCTATCCAATGCCTCACTCAACGAGACTATACTGCCAACTATTGCGCCATACTTGACAGTCCTATCCAGGGTTCTTCTATGTGGAGCTGAGGGTTATGGGCTTCGAGGCAATGCCTCAATGCCCAGGCGACTATTGTAAGATATCATACCGCCTTGATAGTTAAATCCTAGGTTCTTTTCAATTTCGTGGAGTTGAGTGTTGTGGCCCACGAGACAATGCCTTCTTAACTCAGCATCTTCCTCAGGCATTGATGCCTGGTAATCTATTTTACCCGATATCACATCAAGGACTGGTCCATTCACGTCAGTCCAGTGTGTTGTCCACTCCGGGTTTAGTAGTATAAGTAGCACCTGCTAATCCATGACACCAGAAGATGTCGCTCTGTCCAGGGCCCAGTACCACCGTATCAACAACTGCATTACACCGATGGCAATTAGGTGACTCCCTTACATTTGATACAAAAAGAACAGAAGAAAGGGGAAGTTAACCAAAAGGAACACTCATTAAAAATATATTTGGATAAGTACACTAGTCCACATTGCTCACAAAATCTGGTGTTGATACCGCCCCTTTAAAAATGCACCAGATGTTTGGATATCTTTACTGCAAAACATTATCACGTGATGCCAGAGACGAGGGTGCGAGCGAGAGCGAGGAACAAGCGATAGAGAGGCGCGATCGACCTGACTCGATTGTTTGTTACAACAAAAAATTCTCATCAATGTTTTCTTATGACGTTATCACGTGGAATTATAGTCCGTAAACTAATTTTTTATATATAATATTTGTTTTGAGCCTGAATGATAAAAAAATTGTCACAAATTATTTAATCAACAATTTTCCCAGTTAAATGAATTCATAAAATCGATTTAGCAATTTGTTCTGATGGTTATTGATACGTGGAGAAAAAAAATTGAAATATTTTATCTTGCTGGGTCGATTCTAGTGAAACTTTCTTAGCCTTTTTGTAGTCCTTTAATCGGGTTAAAATTAGGAAATAGTCTTTACTTCTGAGTCACTTCTCGTTTTTTTTACCTTTCTTTCCAATGTTTGGCAATTTGGACTTACCTTTGCAAGAGAAAATGCTTAGATTTGAATCAGTTTCCATTTATCAATCAATTTATATATAAAATTTGATTATTGAAAAGGTTTATGGTAAAAGGAGGTAACTACTGAGTTTCTTGCCGATATTTTGTCAGTCTGAATCAACAGTGCTTACACATCTACTGCGTCTCTCCTTTTTTGCATGAGAAGTCTTTGATAAAATTTATTATTAAAACAAAAATACTTAATTTATGTCTAGTCAACTACAATACTTTGAAGGGGGCACAAATTTTCTTCTCATCTTGCAGCTACTCATTTTAATTTTTCTACACTTTTACTTTTCGAAGATAGTTTGTATCTATTTCACATGTTATTAAAGTAGTATATATTAATGCGACATAAGTAATTCAATTGAGACATTTGTCATTAAATATGTTCACAAAGTAATTCAATTGAAACATTTGTCATTAAATATTTTCACAAAGTCAAATTCAATTGAAATAAATTGTTAATATCATCAATTACCTAATTTTATTAAATCATATATTTAACTGTTTAAAAATGATTTATAGTATATTTATAAGTAAATTACTTTCGGCTTTTACTTTTTATGTTAATATATTATAATGATTGATTGTTTATAAAGTAAAAAAGTGCGATTATTGGTATATAATTCGTTTTTAAATAGACATCTTATTTATTTAATGCTATAAAAGCTCATGTTAACAATTTACTTATATTATAATAAGTAATATAAATTCTCAGATGGGTGACAAGTGTACTCTGTTTCATAGTATTATTCGATTTTACATTTGTACTTAGATGTTTTTTTTAACAGAATGTTTCAGATTTAACTTCTGATCTTCTCTTCTCTTAACTTCTGTAGACTGTTGTAGACTACAGTACAATCATTTTTCATTCATTCGTTCATTCATTCGCCTAATTATAATGACAATTCATTTAAATAACTATTCCATTCGTTAACTCCATTTATATGTAAGGTTGTGCGCTTAAATGATATATTTTTCAAGATTTTCTTCAATTGAATCAAATAATTGTCGACTTTTTTTTAATATATGGACAATCCTTTACATATTTTGAAATTGTTTTAAACCAGTTTTTTGTCAGAATATTCTCTCAAAAACAATAGCCTATTTACATGTATATATAATAAGTCAATGTATATAAACCCATTTACTTTAAATACATTTTAATATAGTAGAAACGCGATCAAAGTCAATTTAAAATATCTTAAATTAGGATTAAAAACGTTATTAGTACTCTCTCTTTCTATCTTCACTATCTTGTATCTCCGTCTCAACTTGCGTTCGCCTCTCACGATCACAATTTGCGTAACGCTCTCGTTACGTATTCAGCAGCTTACTCTCCACGAAGCAGTCTTGAAGAATATATTATCTAAGTAAAACGAAACAATTTAGTAAATAATCAGTGTACATGTAGATTTTATCATCCGTTATTTGTATATAATTGACAAAATAATTTATAGTTTATTTAATCGATAAGGGAATATTTTAATGTGTCTGTGATTATTTTTTAATGTATCATGACAAAATATATGTTTTTAATTTGAATAAATGTTGGAGTATACTGTGTGTTTTATTTTATCTGTGTTATTCGCTGTGTGTGCGTTTGTGTGTCGGTGAAGTGGTACTAACGAATAATTTATATTTAATAATATTAATTTAAAAATAAAGTATAATAATTTCATGGTTTCAGATCCCATGAAGATAAAGAAGCATTTCTTGTCTGTGAGAAGTTTGTTTAGGATTAACATCATTCGAATAATCAAAATAGTTCGTATGTTATGTAAATATGGTTGAATTTTGCATGATAGCCTTTTACTTCTCTATTTAATGAAGCTTATGGGAACATCGGCACTATTCGTAGGTATGAAAACGAAAATACTGTAAAGGGCTAGAACCTGGACCTAAGAAATATTAGTAAAAATGCTGGAATACGCTATATTGTTAATTCGTTGGAGAACTCGCTCACTTCACGTCCACTGCTGGGACAAAGGTGTCACCTAATGATCTCCACTATGCCCAATGTATTCTGTTTTTAAAAAGAATACAAATATCACGCTCAAAATGCATTCTATAATTTTAATGGAATAAAAAGTAACTTCCAGCGCCATCTAGCACAAACGTTTTAAACGTTTACATGAGCTTTCAGCCATCGAGCTAATATTACTATCTGTTAAAATAAAAACAGTGTTTTATTAACGTTTACAAAATTTAAGACTGTGTAGGGAGGAACTTTATTATTAAATTAAGGGATCGTGAACAGTTAATATCTCACAACAATTAGTTTATTAAATTAATCACTAGTTATAAGTAACAGTTAAAGTTATCTAGCAATAGCTACTATATTGTACGAATCGCTAGTTGCAAATAACAGTTGCTTTTCGACAGTTTAAAAACAGTCACAAATCATTTGTTTTCTGTTAATATTAGGGCGATAGTTTGAAGGATAAACTACTTTAGCTCCATATTATTAAAGTGTAAAATTGAAATTAAATGGTGCTTACAAGATTAGCCAGCCAGTGAAAATCTTATCAGAATACGGTCCAGAAATGAGCAAACAGACTGTAAACTGTAGTGAAAATTTGAATTTACAAACAGACTCACCAATTTTATTTATTTGTGTAGAGGTACAATCCTTGTAGCACTTTCTAATTAAAAGAGAAGTCTGATAATTGTATCTGTAACATGGTGTATGATAATTTTGTAGTTAAGGTTATTGCGTTATAATACTTTATTTAACCTAACACTTGCTGTATATACTTTGCTCCTGTTAGAGGAAATAACCTATAGTTCAATAAAATATTTATTAAAAATATACTGGTTTGTTTTTATTGCTTCTGTTCTAAAACACAGCGGTATGTCGATTAAGTGTGAAAGTTTTAGTTTAAAGGGTTTAACTGAAACTAACGGTTTTTTCATTGATTGATTAATATCCGTATTATTTATGTAGGGCTTTCTTTTATGTAGGAAATAATAGTCAATGGACCAATAAAAATATGACTCATGACTCATCACTCATTAATCATCTGAGTAACATTATAATTACCGCATTAAAGGTACCGTTTTTATACAACATGAAATGGGTATAGCAAGACATCCTTAAAAGATAGACAAAAGAGAGATTATCTCATCATTCCATTGTTTTGTTATACCTTTAAAGCATAAGGCAGTTTTTGAAGAAGGCTCCGGAGTGGCTTAAGTTTTTTCGACTCAATCTTGACAAATTATTTACATGAAAACCTTTCTCATGAATCAATCTTTCTATTGGTGCAGTAACCGTTTAGCAGTTTTTGAGTTTGTTTTATAATATTACGAAAGGATGTGTGAATGAAACAAAAAGAAAATGTTATTTGGGATCGGATTCATTTATTCAACCCATCTGCAATAGTAGACAATTAAAATTATACTGTTATTCTACATATTTTGTACTGCTCAAAGTACCTACCTGATGTCTCGAATATTTCTATGTCTTAGGTTAGAGTGAACCAAAAAAACCCGTGAGACATCTTCAACAAAACAACTACACGAGTCCTGTGGTAGCTACCAATCACAGTACAATCTGGATCCTACAATTATAATGAATACAATGTCTCGTATATATAAAAAGGTACACAAGTTCATGATAAACAACACGCCAATTATAATAGCAATGTTCGTATAAATTACCATAATTGATCAGGAATGATACATACTTTATAGGAACAGTAATTTTTTTATACAAAGTCGTACCTAGTGAAGGAATCCAGAGCCAATATTAAAAAAAACAAACAATTTTACAAGTATTGACTTCGAATACAACGGGATAAAAAACAAAAAATTCAATTAAAGATGGCGAGGTTAATAATTTCATGGAAATTATTGTAAAAGAAATCAAATCTCATTAAGTACATTTTAAAATAACAAGTAGTAACAGTAATAAAAGATAACTCTTATTGCTATAACACATTTCTGTTATTGTTATAAGATACGTTTCTGTTACAATTATTACAGTGATAAGGTATCTGTTATTGTTATATGATATCCGTTGCTGGTATAAGACATCGGCTACTGTTTAAAGTTATCTGTTATCACTATCGCTTGATAAAATTGCAATAGGTTCTATTTAACTTACTATAATTTCTATCAAATTATTAACCGTGGTAAATTAATCGTGAATACACGCAGACGATATATTAACCATGACCATTATAAATAAAAGAACAGTATGATTCAATGGGGAGACTATCATTTATCGGTGAAGCAAAACATCGTGAGGAAGCCTATCCTGATAGCATTTTTGGGGTGTATAGCCTGCTGCCAACAGTGTGTCGAGCAATGTGACCAGTTTACGCTCGAAACTCTCCCCCACGAGTGAAGAGTTTTGGCAGTTGAAGTAGTGGCAATGGGGGTTAATAATTTCATTTACCTATTTTATAAATAATGTTGAAGTTTTCTCTTCATAATGGTCATAATAATAAATACATCTACAAATTATTAAAGGGTCATATCAATAAAACGGCTTTGGCATATCAAAATAATAACAAAAAATAACTCATGGCGTGTATCCGAATTTAACTAGGGATGCACAACAATATACATATTTCCGATGACAATATACAATATAATTAGGGCTGTACAATTTAGCCGGCTAAGTCGGTTGAATAAGTCAGCCAAGTTAATTAAACCAGTTAACTGATCAGATATGTTAATTTAACCGGTTATAGCTAATAAGCTAACCGGTAAATATTGATTTTATTTATTATAAAAAACTTTAAAATTATTTTAAATAAGTCATTTAAGGTAAGTTCAGCTTAGATAATTTAACCGGTTAACTATATTGACAGTTTAATCGGTTAGTCTAGCTTAGCTCAGCAGCTTAGCCAACCGGTTAAACGGTTGAATTATTTCTTATTAAAATGATTTTTTGAATTTGTCCGTGAATATACAAAAATCTGTTTAGTTGATTAGCTCAGCTGACTCACTAATCGGTTAATATTAACGTGTTTATATATTACGTATCTTTAAAAAATCCGTTTAGCCGGTAGCTAAGTTGGATAAACCGGTTAACTGCTATTAGCTAACCGGCTTATATTGACTATTTTTTTTTCTTATAACATGTCTGTGAATCAAAAATCAGCTAAAAAAAATCCGGGTTTTGCGTTTGTTATTGTTTTTATTACAGTAAAATATATATTATATTTTTTAAATCGTCAGTGAATAAGAAATCGTTAAATAATTTAAAAAAATACCCCTTTAGTTGGTAGCTCTGTTTGACTAACCGGATCGATTCCATAAAAAGTTTAGCCAAGTTAAATATGACTTGGCTAACTTATTTAGCCGGCTTAACCGGTTAAGTTATACAGCCTCGGATATAATACTAATAAGTTAATATTTTAGATATCGATCGAATTACTTCGTTTATAATTAATATAGGTATAAATCTTCCTTATTGTCTTCATTATTCATCATCAAAACAAAGCCGGGTGAAACTATACCGGGTAAGTGTAGCAGCGTAACGAGTGGTGGCAAATCATATAAATTCAGTGGAAAATCGCTTTGGTTCCGCAATTACGATAACTAGTAATAAAAAAAAGTCGCAAATACCTACTAAATTCACAAGGTTCATAACCGTATTCAATGAAAATACATTTTAGCGAATTACTAAATCGAAACGAGTATTGAGCGACAAATTCCAGTGAAACACGAAAAGTTAACGCGTTATGTATAATAATTATATCTTTTTTATCTGTATATAAGAAAAAAACCTCTATATCTACAATGAGTTTCAATATGGACATGTTCAATATAGATTTATATAAAGTTGAGGAGTAATTCCACTCAATACTCGCTTCCATCTCACATAACATTAAGAAATAATACAGATTCATGATATGTACTTAAGTATACACAAATAATAGATACATCGCAAAAGATACAACTCAATAAATAGCATTCAATGACATTATAACATATATACACTTACAATATTTAGTACCCTTCGATTTAATGGATTTTCTTTAAGGTTAATCGATTGCTAAAGAGCGACTACTCTTTAAAACTAAGTAATAACTAGTACGTTATGCTAATCGTCGATATTTACACGAGTACCTTACACGCTACTTGTCAAGGCCGCGGTCGGGCGCAAACACTTATTTTACCAATATAAAGATCACGACAGGGTCACCAAAATAACCACTCGTAACCCAACGTCGACGTTTCGTTCTGTTAGAAAGGAATCCATTTAAATGTATACGAAAATAAGTGGGACTTACAGTATATACAAAAATATCACATTACTTCGAGGCCGCAGCTTTCATTTCCTTACTCATTACTATATCTCCTTACTTATGAACGATTCGAAGCGTAAGCCGCAGCGAGTGGACTTCGGCCACCTTCAACTCAACATTCATCGGCAATTACAAAATAGAGCACAAAATTTCATACAACAAAAGAAACTATCCAACCCCAGCGCGTAAAATCCACGTTTCTATAAACCCTTTCACTATATGGATTCGAGAAGTACGTTACAACTAGCCTCGGAATTAATATAAAGTTCCGACTACACCTACTACCTAGTCGAAAGGGCGGACACTATAAAGCTGCAGCCTGCGCGGCGCCACTACTCACTATTTGGCTGACGTTTCGTCACTGAAGCGAAGTACGACTATTGCAAGCAGTCTTGAGTACGACATAACTTCGAAAAGAAATCTTAAGAGCAGCCTTTTACTGAGCCGTGACAA
This sequence comes from Elymnias hypermnestra, assembly GCA_015832385.1. Taxonomy (NCBI): domain Eukaryota; kingdom Metazoa; phylum Arthropoda; class Insecta; order Lepidoptera; family Nymphalidae; genus Elymnias; species Elymnias hypermnestra. The sequence continues at coordinate 275,329 of JACTOM010000897.1, read as the reverse complement.
TACACCAATTCGACTCTTCCGCTCATTCGCAAAATGAGTGACGCGTCCCAAAACATGAACTCTTAAAACACGTCACGTCCGGATCAAAAGTACTTCTCGGATGTCCTACTCAACTCTAGCAGCTGATGCGAGCGACGTACAAAAATATATTTCGCTTCGCCAATCGTGTATCCAACGACACGATCCAACAAGGAGCCATCTATTTCTAGTCACTAAGCTCTTCAATATTGTGATTTCTTTTCAAAAGACATTACAAAAACTTAGACTGTATTATTTCATTTTAATGTTTTTCTTCTATATTAATATTCTTTATATATTATACTCATTGTAATGTATTCTAATAACAATAATAAAATAGTATGTTTGTTATGATTACGTAATTTATATTATACGGCGAAAGAATTCGATTTTGAAATGGTTTCTCGACGCTATTCAAATTAGGTAATATTTTTTGTATTCAGTGACGCTAAAAGTGGAGCCGCTACATTCAGACGTGTTCACAATTAGGACATCGAGATAGACAAAATCGACAGTAATAGGTGACTCCTACAGACGAACGTTGGCGGCCGACAGTCGCACGGATTATGTAAGTGTACACCGGCGACGGTCCGCTCGCGACTGTCGCTTTCACGGCTCGCGGTCGCAGCGGCGCTCGTCCGGGGAGGAGCCGGCGGAGAGGTCGTCGAGGAAGTCGAAGGTGGCGACGGCGGCTCTCTCGGGCTCCGCGAAGCGCACGAAGAAGCCGTCGCGGCCGAGGATGGAGGGGCGCCGGCGGCGCGGCTGTCGCAGCGCGCCCACGCCGCGCGCGCGCAGCGCCGCCGCTGCACCAACACACGTTAGCTACGAGCGCCCGCCTGCACGCACACCGCCCTGAGCCCACGCCCGCCCGCCCACCACCCGCGCCCCACGCACCGACACCCGACGCCGTAACCTTGTACCCGATACTAATTCACTCTCAAACATTCCACACCTGTGCCTATCGTATAGCCTAAATCCAGTGGCGACTCTATAGGGTCTGCCACCCTATGGGCTGGCAAAATACCACGAGCTTCTGGCCCCAGAGGGACCCGGCCCGAGAAGTACTCGAAGCACATGGGACAAAACGGCACATGCGGCTTGGCTTATTGAAGATGAATATGAAGTCTCTTGATGAAGGCTTGCATGGGGACTATAGCTCGTTCCCTCGAGCCTTAGAAACGAGGTGGGACGTATATAAACTGGTGAATGTGAATTAAAGTAAATCTATAAACCCGTGCTCTAGAACATAAAAGTGTTGCATAACTACTGAAATGGTACTATTAAAATAAAAAAAGTAGGTGACGATTTTTGCGGTAGTGCCCCAAATGGTATAGTTACGCCACTGCCCAAATCAAGAGGCTTACTTAAAAGTAATCCTGACTTACCGATTCACGGTTATCTATCTGTTTGTACCTAAATGATGGCGTGCACTCATCTACTAAGAAGTAATTTGCGTGTTATGGTTTTGAGACAGCGCCCGGCACGCAATTTAATATTTACAATTAAATGAGCTACGACCGAAGCCTTAAAAGATTCAGACAAATTACTATATGCAACTTCTGCTAACGAGGTTAAATGGCATGTTATCTTTCGAGAGTGAATTAATATAAGGACGACACCATCTTTTATCGAAAGACGGTCCAACGTAGTGGACTGTTTATAAATAGCGGAGAGGTGCGTTTGACATTGATTTGACATTTACTCGAAATGAGGCGAGAGTGACACAGTGCGTGACAGTGACGGCGGACAGTGGCGTGGCTTGTGACAACGACACAACACAGATTATACACATCGCATTGTTTCGGTTTTATTCATTACTCCCTCGATTTAATGATACTGATAATTAAATTAACATAATTCTTTAGAGGACAGATGAGATAAAAATAAATCCGAGACAATAGAAATATAGTAACATATTCCTTCTTAGCACATCTACTACACGTAAAGCCATGAACAAAGGCTGAGAGCGGAAAGATGAAACGAATAAATTTAATAGTGTCAATAAATCGCAAATATAACCTGGGATTTCAATTTCATCAAAATAATTACTGAAGAACAAAATTCTTTATAGAGCATACTTTGTCAATTTAAAAAGAGAATGAACTTTAAATCAATTGATTCAGAAATAACTCTATTTATATCTCTATCTATATTTATATCTTCAATTTAACAAATAGTTGAACTAATAAAAAGATACTCAGAAATAACTGTAGATCTGCCTAAATCATATATTGATGAATAATATAAGTGTAATAGGTTTCATGCAAAGACAGAGAATGAAGATACCCAGCTCAAAATATAGAAAGAAAGAAGTTGAAAAGATAAATGCATTCCTAAAAACCATTTGATTTTGCAAAGTTACCAATCAGGAACTGGTAGATTATTTAAGAGGACTATACAAAATTAAGGATCACGATATTATTTACAATGAAAATAAACAGGCTCATTCACATGCGTTTCAAATGGATTGGTTTTAAATTGCATATTAAATATTTTAACAATGTTTATGAAATATTAAACACAACAGAAGGGATTCAATACTTTTTTATATTACTTTAGCATTTAAAATAAAAATAATATTAAAGATGAACCATAAAGGGGAGATATGTATGTTCTTGATGATGCTCTACAATGACGATTGCTTTTTCATGATAATCTAAAGAAACTACTAATTAAACATCAAGAATCGAAGCAGTCGTTATCGTAGTAGTGATTTTAATCGGAGGATCACGGAAATGGAACTTGACGTCGGATAAATAAAAATTTGATTCAAGTTTAAGATGAATCATAAGTACTGCAAACTACGGGATGATCACTGGATTTAACCAAAGCAAGGGATACGCTTTACATTTAATAATTTTTCGCAGTAACAATGATATATGGTTGAAAATTCCATATTCACAATAATACAAGTATTTATTGTAAAGCCTCATATTAAGCAGTTAAGTCTCAATCGCTCCTGAAGAAAGTACTGCTGTAACTAAGCTAAAGTTGGTGCTGATTTCCAAGTTAGGACCAAATACAAGGTTGGAGATAGACGTTCTCTTTGACAATTTTGAATTGACCGAACTGGAATTTATGAGTAATTCGGATAAGCACGACCAAATTGTCGTTGAACTCATACTTAGTGTATTTACTGAATCATGGCCTCAGTCAGATCGTAAAGGTCAGTCTTGCTACACGAGAGGTTCAAAATATCATAGATAACAATTGGTGGTTGTAACCACCTACAAATGTTGGACCAATTTATGTCTCGTAAAAATAAATTATTGTGATTGCAACCGAGTCAATATCTGTTTTGTAATCCATCCCCAAGTCACAAAGTACAAGAGAGAGACACGTAAGAGTTAGGCACATCCAGCTTAGCTACGTCCAGTATTTACCGGTGTTCTGCCGCCGCGAGCGATGCAGCCGGTGCAGCCGCGAGTAGGGAGCTGGCTCGGTTGGGGGGGAGCCGCACGACGACGGCGAGGAGTCGCTGGACGCCAGCATCACATCCAACAGGTTGGCGCGGACCTGGCCATCGGATGAATTCAGGTAACCGCCACATAGCTTCATCGAATTCAATTGTTTAAACTTATGATGACTATAATTTGCCGCACACTTGTAACAAATCTTACGCAAATATCGATATTTTATAAATGTAATTGTCTAACTGACACAGTTGTAGACGAGTCTTGTTAAATCAATAAATAATATGCTTGCAATAATAAACACTGGTAAGGGCTTTTGTAAAATTTCATTAAACGAAGTGGAATCGCACACGCAGTACCTTCCAACGGTGTTGCTGCATCGCAACATACACTATATAAAATCGGCCCTGAAGTTTTCAATTGATAGGTTTATTTTCAGACAAGTGTAATAATAATAATTGCCATGGGTGGGTTAGTAAGTGGGTTGTTATGTAAAGGTTAAAGTTGTCAAGTATACAAGCAGCATAACAGTTATTTCGTATAGCAATTCGATAAGGCCACCCATCTACGAATAAACAAATTAAATTTCATAAGAAAATGTTCGAGTGATTAACAATCAAAAGATGTCCCACTGGGATGGGATAACGTCGAGGATGTGGCGAGATGCTCTGTACCTTGGGGTCGCTTAAGTCGACGTCTTTGTCCACGTGCACCCAGCCCGTGCGGGCCCACATCGCGTTGTCTTTTTGTGCGTGCTTCTCCTGCCTGTCGTCGTCCTTGGCCTCGCGCGCCGCCCCGCCGCCCTCGCTTTGACGAATCATTCTGCAAATAAATACTCCATCGACCAACCGCAGCACCGACCGAGACGCTTTCGATGTTCTACGCGATGCCCTACCTGTTGAGCTCCTCGATGACCTCCTTGGAGGTGGCCGCCTCGTGAAAGCTTAGTGTATTCTCTTGTTTTACTATTATCGAGTCCGCGTTGGGCACGGCTGGCGCGCTGGTCCGACTCTTTTCCGCCACGGGTATCCTGGATCTAGCCTTGTGCGGCGAGGACGGCGGCCTCTTCCCCCCCATCAAAGTCGGAATGCGACTCTTTTCGCTTTTTCTTTTTACGTCTCCGCGATCGCCCTCCTTCATATCACTTATTATCACAGTTTCGGCCGTGGACGTGCTCGTCGTGTTGGACTCGGTCATCTGAGGGGAGCCCGTCTCGGGGGACGAAGTTTCCTCTTCTTCCGGCACGGTGCCCAGGGCGCCCGTGGACCTCCGGCAGGCGACCAACACCTCGTCCACGAAAGACATCTCCGTTTCTGTCGGTATTTGATTCGCCGACTTCGTTAGATCGGTCTCCGTCTCTTTTTCGATCGGCGTCTGCTTAGTTAACGCATTTTCGACGGCGTCTTTCGAAGCGAAGTCGTATACTGAGTCGCGATTAGATTCGATATCACCAGATTTCTCTACTCTAACAGAACTCGATCGGTCTAACTCCGTTTTGTTATCGATGGTTTTATTGATTTCGTTCATTCGCTGAACTTTTAAGAGCTGACAGTCGTCCGATCCGCTAACTTCGCCCAGGGGGTCGCGGCAGCCCTGGGATTCTACGTAAGCGTCTTCCGTTTCTATAAATCTGAGCGTCGTTATCGGTTCGGAGGTGAGTCCATAACTCACGGTCCGCTCCGGGGCTGGGATATCGCTCGAATCGTGTTCCGAAAAGCTCCCGAAGGAGTCCGGTCGCTGCCGGTCTTCCGAGACCTCGCTACGAGGATCGACCGAGTCGTCGTCGAAGTCGGCGGAGGCGTACGGGGGAGGCAGCTCTCGTATTTCGGAAGCGGGTCGCGACGACACGGAGTCCGATTCTTCTCTTTCCCGGCAGTACTTCTGCTGCTCCGCGATAAAGTGCAGCACGTTCTGCAGAGCCTGCTCGCGATCTTGCAACGCCATATTCTGGACGTCGTTGATCCGCAGCTGATTGGCCGGGTCCTGGGCGGTGACTTTGGAAGAAATCGACGCTAAACTTTTAGTGCTCTCGTACTTGACGAGGCGGTAGAAGTCCCGCGTGAAGTCTAGCCCCAGGGCGGTGCACTCGCCGTCTTCGCTGGGCGCCGCGCTGGAGCGCTTCTCGGGGTCGTCGGAGGCGCTGGACCACGAGCCGCCTGGCGAGCGAGTCCCCGCGCAGTCCCACCTCTTCTCCGAGCTCTCCGTCTCGTCCGTCGTTCTACACTCGTCGATCTCGATCGCGGGAAAGCCGCAGTCGTTCCACGGGCAGTCGCCGACGTCCTCCTCCAGTTCCAGGGCGTCGTCTTCCCTGATGCTCGGCAGCGTCGAAAGCGATATTTGGCCGGGCGTCGTGAGCTCCGCGAAAGGAGACCGCCGGTCCCGGAGGTCCTCGCACGACAGCGACAGGCTCCAGTCCTCCAACTCCGTGCGGTCGTACTGCAAGTCGGCCAGGTCCCTGTGCCTCTGCTGCAGCGTCGACCGCGCATCGTCCAGCTCCAGCCAGTGCCGGACGTAGTCGGCGTCGTATTGGGGGCCGTCGCCGCGGTCGTCGAGGGTGCTCCCCCACGAGGCGCGCTCGGAGCTGGTGGTGGAGGCCGGCGCCTGCCGGCGCAGAGGCCGCTCCGGCGCCGGTCGGATGTCCAGGACCAGAACGCCCGAGCTGGGCGCGGGGCTGTCCAGTGCGCTGCCGGGGTACGACGCGCCGGCGAGCAGCTTCAGGCAGAGGTGCGAGTCGGAGAAGCTGCGTACGACGTGCTGGAAGGGCAGCGGCGGACGCGCGGGCGGGAAGCTGCCGCGCAGGCCGGCGAAGGCCACGACGGGGAAGTAGGCGCGCTCGACGGGCGGCAGGCGCGCGCGGCGCCGCGGCTCGCGCGGGTCGATGGACACGATGGTCTGGTTGTCGGTCTCGTCTGAGGCCTCGTTGAGGTCGGGCAGCGCGCGGTCGGCGGCGTGGTCGCTCTGCCGCGACGCGTCGGCCTGCACGTCACTGGACATGGTGGAGTAGCCCTCGTCCTTGGCGCCGCTCTCCGGCGACTCGGCGCCCGCCTCGCCGGCCTCCTCCTCCGTCGCCTTCTCGTGCGTGGCGCCTGCAACGGACCGACGTTACCGAATGTCGCCGCTCCGGCGGGGGGTGGGGGGTCGGGGGGCGGCAGTCGGCGTACCCGGAGGCCGGACGCCGCGCGGCGGGCCGCCGAGGCTGAGCGTGGCTGGGCGCGCGGGCGGCGCCCACAGCGTGGGGTCCACGGCCGACAGCGCGCGCGCCAGGTTGGCGGGAGTCACCTCCAAACCCTGAAACGAATCGAGACCATTATCGACACGTTTTTCTAATATGACGAGGCGTCGAAAGGCAAGAGAGACTCGTCTCCCGATTTATAACGAGTCTACTTTGGAAGACCTCCCACCATGGTTTGTGCAGCCAACAATGATTTAGCTTCGATTTTCAAGTGCAACCAATCATTTGGCCTAAAAATTAATCCACGAAAGTCTCAAGCTATCTTTATTGGTAGTAGAAATCAGATTGCCAGAGTTGACTGGTCCCTGGAGCTAATTTACCCGCGTTTACAACTACATTAATTTAAATCAGGCCGTACACATGCTAACGCGCGTTGAACTGCGCTACTCGACTGGAGTCAAGTCTTTCTACGGGGTTTATAGAATTTCATCCCAACCGTATGGACAGTTTCCACTAACCTATTGTTTAGCTGGTCCACGGATTCACATCCCTTGAGGCAAGTGAAGCGGTTTTGCAGCTGTAGCTGAAAGCTCTCGGGGTTATGGATATGCGCGCGAGAGGGTCGGAACGTTTACTTCACCAGTCTGTACCGTTCTTGGTGTACGTTTATATTCAACGTGCCTCTTACCATTGATCACAGAGACATCTTTGAATATGTTCCGTTTCGTAGATATGATGAAATCAATCTCGGTTCTCGTAAAACCATCAGGAATTAGCCAGGTTCATTTTCGGAACGGCTGTTTCTTGACAAAGGAGTTCATTATATGGAGTCCCTACTTTTCCAAGAAATCAGCGAGCATCTGCCCCCTCTGGTTCCGTTGCCCATAGCTAAATTGACCCATTTTCAACTCTGCCCCGCTTCGTTTACGTTGAAGTCACCCATAACAATGTTGTAGAAGGTCCTAGAGGTATGTATGGCCCTGCAAATGTCCTCATACATAACCACTACATCATCATCTGGGTGCGATGATTTGGGTGCGTAAACCTGGATGATCTTCAGTGAATACCGTTTGGTATTTGTTGTTGACGAGGGATTTGTGGACGAGGAACCCGACACCACCTTGGGACCGCTGTTCACTCTCCCGAAAGCAGAACAAGTTACCGGACTTTAGGATTATCGCGTCCTCCCCCTCTCTACGGACTTCGGACAATCCTACAATGTCCCAGTGTAGCTTGTCTACTGCTTCGTCCTGCTCATAGATCTTTTCGTCGGTCCTCAAGGTGCGTGCGTTGTATGTTGCCAAGTCAAGTCGTCGGGGTTGGCAGCGGAATCTCTGCCGGAGATACTTAGCAGCCCCTGCCCTGCCGTTACCATAACCGCTGCCGGGGACTGGGGGCCGTTGCAATCAGGCCTAACAATATATGGATTGATATCTCACTATCAATTATAAACGCAAAATCTTTGGAAATTTTTAAAAGGCAGGTAAAAGCTCATTACTTGTCACTTTGTGTTAAAGACGATATCAATTGTCTTTCGCTTACTAAAATCCAATTCCTAAGACGTTTGTTTTTTCTTATCTATATATATATATATTACGTACGTATGTACATGTCTATGTATATAAGTCAGTTTATTATATTCATTTATATTTAGCCTATAGCACCTGTCGCATTACACTTAACCAATATCTCTAATCCAAAGGTAGCCTGCAAGAAACCCCTGTGTAGCGACAAGGCCACCTCTTCGTTTGCTTTTTTATCTTGTTTCTATTTTTATTTCCTGTGTGGTGTACAATAACGTATTTTCCATCGAACTCGGAACTATATGTAACCGTGGCAACACGCACTGTTCAAAGACCTTAGTAGATGTTACCCCTGACTTGTGAGCAGTATAAAAAACTAAACGGACCTTCAGCTCAGTCCAGATGTCCGCCAGGATTTGATGCCGCCGCTTGTCGTCGTGGCTCAGGGGGTGCGGCTGCGGGACCGGAGGGGCTGGCGGAGGGGAGTCCCGGAACGACACGAGGGAGCCGCAGGAGCCCACGTCCACCAGGTGCACTGCAAGTAGGGTTGAATGAAATAAAATAAGGGCAATGTTTACATTTCTGAATAAACATCTATCTGTACTAGATATCTCTACATATCATACGAATCATTAATTCTTAGACCGTTAATCTACTTTAGCGTGAGCGAAGGAGCAGCCAAGCTACCTTGCAGATCCCTCGGCGTGTGCGGAGTGAGCGGGGTGGCGGGCGAAGGTCTCGGCTGTGGACGGAGTTGCCTCACGAGCAACGAGCTCAAGGCTCTGTTCTGGGCTTCCAGCTCTCGGATCCTGGCGCGGGCACATCCCAACTCCTCTCTTACACTCTGAAAGAGGTTTCTGGTAAAGAAATAGAGCAGTAATCGACTATACCTTATTTCGTAAATCTTGATCTAAACTTTGACGATCCATTGGCGATATAACATTTTTGAAGCCATCCCACTAGTCAAACAAGTGTCTAAAATATACTATGACATTCTGACTATGACGTACATTGTTTTAATATTAATTATAAAAGCATTTTAGAGACATACGTAGTGATTGTATGTAAACGAAGTGGCGGGAACGAGCTAGTTATAAATACGGGGTAGATAGACACTTGTCAATTCCATTACAGCCTCCTTTGAGCCCCTCGTCTTGGAAATAAACGCGTATATTTTAATTACGCTTCATTAGCCGAATTAAATTCGAGTAAGTAATTGACGGGAGGTAATTAAGGGAAGATGGAAGATACGGGAGACATCACTCTCAGTGTTGCCAGCTTTCGGAATTAACCCGAAATTGATGCGCCTCTGACGATGTTTATAACAAATTATTCTTAATTAGTTTCTAAACTCTTTGCTTTCAATTATTTAGTCTACTAAAAAGTAATCTGCTAATATAATAAAGCTCTATATCTCTGTAACTATTGAGTTTGATATGAAAAAACTAGGCTTTTATTTAAATGAATGAATTAGTCATCAAATGTTTACTCTACGCTGATGATCAAGTAATACTTGCGTCATCCGCTAACGAGCTTCAGGAGATGCTAAATATTATGAATGAAGCTTTGAAAGGGAAAGGAATGAAAGTGAATGTAAACAAAACGAAAGTTATGCTTTTTGAACGAGATGAATCTATGATGAATGGCAATATTTTGATAGATGGGGAACAAGTGGAAGAGGTGAAAGAATTTGTATACTTGGGATCTAAATTTACAAAAGATGGAACATGTGAAAGTGATATCGAAAGGAGAGTGAATGCAGGGAATATGGTAAATGGTGCTCTGCATGCTTTTATGAATAGCCAGATGGTGTCTCAAAGGGCTAGACTGGCAGTGCATGCTGGAGTGTTGGTGCCAACACTTATGTATGGTAGTGAAAGTTGGGTATGGCAGAAGAATCACAAAAGTAAAATAAATGCGGTAGAGATGAGAGCGTTGAGAAGCATGAGTGGATTAAAACTGAGTGACAGAGTAAGAAATAGTGTGATAAGAGAACGTTGTGGTATAAAAGAAGACGTAGTGACTAAAATTGAGAAAGGTATGCTTAGATGGTTTGGGCATGTAGAGAGAATGAATGAAAGGAGACTGACAAAAAGGATTTATGAGTCAAGAGTGAATGCGAAAGTTGGAAGGGGAAGACCGAGGCGAACGTTCCTGGACCAAATCCAGGACATTTTAAATAACGGCCAGGTCAAGAGTACTCTAAACCGACGAACTTGTATGAAAGGTTTAATGTGAATGAAAGAAGCGAAGGAGATCTGCAAGGATCGTGGCAAGTGGAAGGATGTTGTCTCTGCCTACCCCTATGGGAATAAGGCGTGATGCTATGTATGTATGTTTATTTAAATTTTATCCATATCAATATAATAGGATAGGAAAAGATTATTTCTTAATGACTGATTAAGGGAAATGCTCACTGTCAACGGTATATGTCTATCGCAACGGTATACGGTTAAAGTTATGCAATAATCACGATTTCTTTAAAGCTATATACTCATTAAGAATGAATTTCGCCATAATCCCAAGAGATGCTCTAAGTGTTATAAACCTGGAGAATAGTTATAACATGTATTGTATTCAATGTTTTTTCTAAATTTGAAGTAAACTTACGCTATTATAAATTAATCAACGTCATCTAACATGTCATTAATTTGATATATCACCCCTCAACCCTCATCGGATCTATTAGTATTATGTTAGATATCCCTCTTAAGCCATTGTCTTGTTTATATTGAGTAATAACTCTTCCCCTATGGACTATGATCTTTAAGGATTTATTCTCTAAACGTTACATTGGTAACTAGATGACTGCGACTTCGTCTACGTGATATAAGATAGAAGAAAATATACTGTCACAAAAAAACGGTTATATTGTGTTTATCTTAAAAGATAAATATATGGTGTAACTGACTTTTATCTAGAGTTTTTTTATGAGGAACAATTTCGTAATACATGGTTAATGCGTAACTTTAACCGTTTAAACAGCGTACGCAACGAAAGCTCAAAGCTGCCTGTTTTATGGGCTACCTAAAACTGAAGGAGTTGTCCAAGTCGAACCAGAAGTTTCCGAGACACAATCTCTCCAATATATAGCCAACATTATAATTGTCAGCAGCACACCGCGTCCACTTTATTCGCAAAGTTTCGAACAAATCACGGCGGCATGCGTTCGGACCGGATTTAAACACAAACGGGCAGATTATACCAAGATTATAGTGGTTCGGAGGCTCCGTGAAATTATTACGGTACAGCTTAGCCCAAAGTGTCCCATTCCGCGAGATTTATGTGCGAATGTGGGCCTGAGCCGCGGCTATAATTATGAGAAAACAATTTTCGCATTCCATCTTAATGCTCCCACAGGATTATGAGATTCGGATGTTCCCAGCTATTCTGTGGGAATACCAATTCATAGGTATTTTTTAAATGCGACTTGGTATTATCTTGAACATTGCAACTAAAGTGTTGAATCTCAAATCGAGCAATTAGTTTTTATATTATAGATACGAATGTAAATGAACTGTTCTGTGTCTGTTACGTTCAAATAAATGATTAGAGTTTATAAAAGAACTAAATATTTCTCCAGTCCTAGTTTATTTCGACCCCCTACTTTATTTATTTCAACCTACTGGCTACTCCAATCAAATTTGTTTAGAACCACTGGCTGCTTCAAACATAGTTTGGTTTGACTCACTAGCTACTTCAAATCAAATCAAAAAATCTTTATATAAATAGGTATTACTTCATATTACTTCAGCCATTATTTATTTCAACCCACTAGCGACTTCAGTCACAGTTTATTTCGAACTACTGGCTACTTCAGTCAGAGTTTATTTCGACCCACTGGCACTCCAAACATATTTATTACGAACCACTGGTTACTTCAGTCATAGTTAATTTCGACCCACTGGCTACTCCAATCATATTTATTTCGAACTACTGGCTGCTTCAGTCATAGTTTATTTCGACCCACTGGCTACTCCAATCATATTTATTTCGAACCACTGGCTACTTCAGTCATAGTTAATTTCGACCCACTGGCTACTCCAATCATATTTATTTCGAACTACTGGCTGCTTCAGTCATAGTTTATTTCGACCCACTGGCTACTCCAATCATATTTATTTCGAACCACTGGCTACTTCAGTCATAGTTAATTTCCACCCACTGGCTACTTCAATCATATTTATTTCGAACTACTGGCTACTTCAGTCATAGTTTATTTCAACCCACTGGCACTCCAAACATATTTATTACGAACTACTGGCTGCTTCAGTCATAGTTTAATTCAACCCGCTGGCTACTCCAATCACATTTATTTCGAACCACTGGCTACTTCAGTCATAGTTCATTTCGACCCACTGGCTACTCCAATCATATTTATTTTGAACTACTGGCTGCTTCAGCCATAGTCTATTCGATCTACCGACTGCTATTATATATTATAGTTTTTCCGGTTCTTTCCTCTTCAATTTTAGTTTTCTGGTGTTTGTCTTGTGGTTTACCTAGCAAGTGTATGAATAAGAAAGTAGAACCTTTTGCGAGAGTAAAGCGCGAACAACCTGCTGCGCCACGTCGTCCAGCCTCTTCTCGTGCTCGCTGTCGTGTAGGCCAGCCGACAGCGCCGAAAGCTCGCTACGAAGCCTCTCATTCTCGGCCGATAATGCCGCCAGTTGACTTTGGTAGTGCACCGCTGAGGCCTGGAATCAAGGACAACCGATATTTGTTTTTTTATAGTTTAAAAATACTTTAACAAACATAATTTGAAAGTAAAACATCACAGTTACCCGTAAGAATAACAAAATGTATTGATTTTGCCCAAAAACATTTCGCAATTCGTATTCATTTTGAATGCCATTGTGAGCATTGTCTCTCTCCCTCCGGTCTCGCCCTTGCTCTATATTTTATGGAGATGTGTATCAAATTTCAACATTTCCATCAAGATGGAACGCGACGTCGTTCATCATTTGAAAACTGTATTGTATTCAGAATAAAAAAAACTTCAAAGAAGCCTGTCATTACCACTCTTAATTAAATCGTCGAAAAAAAATCCTTTTGTAACTTTTAAGTTCTGAATTCTCATGTTTTTACATTTTTAGGTTCTTGTACTAAACCAAAAATCTGTTCATCATCTTGGAATATATTTTTGACTGTACTGCTCTTAAACATTTGGACCGAGTTTGATTGCTTTTTGTTATGTCAATTCGATCCTAACATCTCTCCCTGTATCTATGTGATATTTATTTATCCATGTTCTCATTTTTAACATTTTTGTCTGTTTGATTGATTGACTTTATAAACCCGTCTCCATCATATTTATCTACGGCTGGTATCAAATTTATCTCAGCTTGGACTGGCGGGAGGCTTCAGCAATGGTTGGTCACCACCCTATCAGCAAAGAGAACCAAGTACATATTTGCACTTCAGTACGATGCCCAGTAAAGTTCATTTCAATTCAGTAAAGACATCATTACGGGATAAATTATCTTTTATCGTCAGTTACCCAATATAAACAAGTAATGAAATTCAATTCTTATTTATTTATTGATTTATTACTTATTGCACACAAAATGAAAAGATACAAAATATGAAAAAAGATAAAAACAAAAATAAGGTAAAAATGTGTACAAAGGCGGCCTTATCGCTTGGAGCGATCTCCTCCAGACAACCTTTGAATTTTAGAAGCTTACTATATATTCATGGGGTAAGTGCAAAATCATAAAAAATAATCCAGAAAAAAAACGAAGAACTTATACGAGTAGATATTTTATTGATAAAATAACTACAAAATACATACACATACATATACTAGGGGCATAAATATATACATATATCTATAAATATATATTATATATATATAAAACATAGTTATATATATAATATAACATGCTCATACATTATTATACATAACTAAGATAATATTCTTTCAAACGGCGCTTGAAAATATACAGATTCTCAGATTGGCTAATACTTCGTGGCAAAGCATTCCATAAGCTGATGGTTTTTTGAGTGAAAGAGTTTGTGTAACACATTGTGCGACAATAGGGAGTGTAAAGCTTTAGATCGTCTTGAGATCGCAACCGATCATCTCTCTCAGCAAGAGAAAATCGTTCTCTCAAGTAAGATGGAGCGTGCGGATTATACAGTACCGAATAGAGAAGAGTAAGTGCATGGAGATTTCTGCGTGAACGGACTGATAACCACTTCAGCTGAGCACGATATTGAGAAACATGATCGAACTTTCGCAAACCAAAGATAAATCGTATACACAAGTTTAGAAGTCGTTCAAGTTTGTTAAGCATAGTTTCAGATAAATCCAAGTAGCAGACATCGGCGTAATCCAAAAGAGGCAAAATGAGAGAATGAACCAAGATAATTTTTGTCTTAATCGGTAGTAAATTTTTCCATCTTTTGAGAGATCCAATGGTAGCAAAAATCTTTCGACTCAGTTCCGTAACTTGAGGCACCCAAGTTAATGTACTGTCTATAATTAAACCAAGATTTTTAACGGTTTTACTGATTGGTAGAACAGTGTCATCTAAAACAATAGGTGCCACCGTACCAAGGTGGAGTCTCGATAACAATTTATCATTACCCAATACGGAGATATTTGATTTACTTGGATTTATCTGTAAACCATAGGACTTGCACCATCTAGTTATATTATCTAACTCGGTATTTACGGTCTCAATAGCCTCATTAAGTCCATCAACTGTTCCCGTCACGTAGATCTGTATATCGTCAGCATATCTTACTTAATAGTCATCGACTACACAAGTTTAAAGAAATGTATTCCAACTTCGAGTGGAAGAATTAAATAAAGCATTTTGATTGACGATTTGATCAAGATATATATATAGGAAGAGTGTGATACTAGAAATTAAAAAAAAAAACACAGTCCTTTTCCCACTTTCAGTGCCATAAAAAAAACATTTGGTGCGTAAAATAAAAATTGATGGGACATGTGAAAAAAAAACAGAGGACCTAGCACCTGAACTGAGGTATGTCGAAATTAATTGCACCCACCTATTGAGTTTCCCCTTTCCACGCAGTAACTACCTGTTTTTACAGACAGACGTACAAACAGATGGACCTTTGTATCCCCCTTGATGACTAATGAAAACCTCTTTTACCGACTCGATTTCACCGGGACTTTGAAACAATTTGAACTCTAATGTATGTGAACTACGTTCTGAAATTGATTCCATGATTTCTGTTGGTAAATATTCAACCAACGTGAAATGATCTATACGTTTTAGGTGTCCGGTTTGCAGATTTAATTGGGAAGGACAAATATTACGGCAGACAAATTTATTATAGCTGTTCATCTTCTATATCTATTTATACATTTCAAATTCTCGTCTCTCAATCTTTGACCGCGACGAATTTCGTAAATTCTCAAACGACTTTGAGGAAATAAGGTCCATTTTACGAAATCTACTGCCTTACTCTTTAAATACATTTCGTGAAACGTGAAATCTAATTTTAAAAAAAGATTGGCCTCAAATGATTTCAACATAAAACGGTCGATGATTGAACATGGTGAGATTAATAATTTGATAGAAATGATTGTAAATCAAACCTTTTAAGTTCTAAATCTTTAAAGTATATTTTAAAACCACCTAACCCCTAATATGTTTCCAATTCCATTCCATTGACTGGAAATGATTTTCAAAGAGTGCAGAATTAAATTAAGTCTAAATAGGATCCTGCTTTGTACAGGTTTAATTTTTATTTATAATATTTTTATTAAATTCATTCTTTTAAAGCCGAGAGATGGCGATTAATAAAATGGCGATGTACTTTAAGTCCCACAGTTAAGTATACGCAGAAGAACTTGCGCAAGTCATACAGTTTTAATATAAATCTAAGTATTAGCGGAAATGACTTTGTAAAATTGAAACACGACTTGATAGAATAGGGCAATTAATATTTCTCGACCAATTATTTATCCAAATTAATTAAGAAGTTCCAAGACGACATCCCGACGCTGATATAGATTGAAATTCATTCATTCGAGTCAGTTAGTAGGCAGCTCATTCTGTAGCCAATTTGAAATTTAATTGCTACATTGAACATCTGCGGTATTCATTTTAAACAGCCTTTGAAGTGTAAAGTCTTAGTTTTTGTTGCATTTGCAATAGGTAGTACGTTTATGTAAACATAAATGAGCTCTGCTTAGAGTTAACAATTTACCTGATCTCATCTAAATATTATAGATGAAGTCTCTGCCACCTACTACTACTTATAGGCTAGTCATGATATCAGATCTTTATAAATGTTGGTAAAATGTCTACAGTCACTTATTCACTAATTTGAATTTAATTTCATGGAAACCGTGCAATAACATTATTAACAAATTGGTTTTTCAAACATGCAACTCATAAGATTAATGTAGTAAAACGGAGTCAACTGCTGTGGATTAGTCGGGGGCTCGGTAGATTGTTCTACATCAGCACAAAGAGGGTACGAAATCATTGTATTTGAAGCCAATAACGACAATGAAACCGCGTGTGGGCGCCATTAATCATGACATGCTGTGGAACATAGATATATAAAGAAAGACAGGCATGACTACGCCCAAAATGTCAACACCTTTACGAATATTTGAGTTATCTTTCAGTACATACTGAACAGTGGTATTTTTGGTAACAGAAGTAGTTAGAGTGGTATTTTTATGTGTTGGACAGACAAGAAGTCGCCTATAAACGTCTCACATGCCTTTGTATTCACAGTAGATAGATTATTTAGATTACAATCACCACATTGCTTGCCCGAAGGTTATATGCAGGTTTCTTCAAGACGCTTTTTTTACAAGTGTTGACTGGTTATAAATTTAGATTTCGTCTAGAGATATGTATTAGGGAAATTATACTTTGAGTAATCGCATTGATGAAAATGGCGAAAAGGAGTGGTGACAACACGCCTCCCTGAGAAACTCTACCAGGTACCTCTCATCATGATAAAGTATGTTTTGAATACGGACTTTTTGTTAGCGTCTTCTAGTCCTTCCACAACTAAAAGGTAACTATAAAACCAGCCAATTACAGGTGAAGATATAATGAGAGAACGAAATATAACGCAAGATATCAAACACGACTGAGTCGAAAGCTTTGCTAAAGTGTACGAGTTAAGACTTGGGTCTATTTTGATGTCTTTTTGCAATCATACATTACATTCTTAGTAACAGAAGTACAGAAGAACCTTCTTTAAGTTTGTTCTGTATGACCTTTGTTTACCTGCGAGTTTGTCCTAAAATTATTTATTTTGTCAATTTAGATATAATAGTCCTACTCAATCTTTAACTTTCCATTCTAATTTAATGCTATTTAGATTATGATAAAGACATTCAGTTGCTTCGCCGATGTTCGTGCTGTATATAAGAAATAAGAAGTGGAAAAAACTTAGTTTAACGATTCCATTTGATATGATTCTTTATCTTTGTTATAAGTCTATGGGCATACGGTAGGTTTGGTTGGTGACGCGTGAATTGGGGGCGCTTGTTTGATTTTGTTAACCTTACTAACTAACAATGTTTGGCTCCGAGTATAAAACTTACTATCGTAATAATGCCGAAATCGCTAGCAAAGATCCCGTGTTCTATTTCTAGTAGAGTTAATTTGAAAATTGATATTTTGTCTAGACCTAAACGTGGATTAGTTTAGTTATGATTGAAACTGCCTTCTTTATGATTACCTTTACCTTTTTAAGTCTGAAAATTGACGAAAACTAAGATTTAAAATGGTCTCCACTCTACAGTTTCGAAAATAATTGAAGGATCAAGTAATTGTCACAAAGAAAAGAAAAACAAAGTGGTGGCATAAGAGAGTAAATGTTACACTTACATTTACAATTTAAATGTCCCTTGATTGTGATATTAGAGCGATCATAATAATTGATTCGTTATTAACAATGGCCACTGTATACTCTGGTAGCTGCATAAATCTTATCCTATAGACTGGTTTGAACTGAAGCGTATTTCCACTGTCATCCATCCATCTTTAAGGACAACAAAATTAAACAACATTGTTCTTCATAAAATCCGTATCAGTATAGGTAATTAGAATACTTTTGTAACAATAATTACTATTTCCTATTTATAAAATCGCATAGTTTTTTTTACCGCTCACTTTACAAAAGTTTGAAGAGATTTTAATGTCCAATTTTTCAAGCAACAAGCGTGTGTATTCGGAGCCGTAGCGTGCTCAGATTTAGTTACTAAATAGAGTAAAAAGAGTAGAGGTACTCACTGGTAGGTCGTCACTGCTTGAAACACTGGACGTAAATTACTGGATTTAGGTCCAATAATTTCCGTAGGACCAATCCTGTCATGCCTACAGTCCACCAGTGACATCTAATAATATCAAATCGATTGTAATAAGATGCTCAAATGAAGGAATTGTACTGCAGCATATAGGTTTCATCTAATAACCACAATAAAGCCCGGTCTTGGACTCAGCTGCTGCCGGCGACATTGAGGCCGGAGAGGGGTTTCTAACTACAGTGAGAGGTTGACATCCTAGGAACTTCGAGCCTAATCACCTATAGGTCCATCTGACTATAAGTCTCGCTCAAGCAGATAAATGTCTTTAATCATTGCGTGTTTACCTCAATCGAAAACTCACAGTCACGTAACAGACAATGGCGAAGCTTTTTCTACAGGAACAAATCAAAAATAGGAACCGCAAAGCTGAAGTTAAGGCATATGTTTTCCTTGAAATCTGCAGTAAATGAATGTCGTGTCGTGTAGGACAGTGGGACTGCGATAATTGGTTTCGTTAGCGCAGTTCCCAGCGCCGGCTCCGTCGGGAGGCGATGCGGTAAATCAATTATCTGCTGTAGTTGCTCGTCCGTCGCAAAGCGCAGCGATAAAAACTGCTCTGTTTGCGACTTCAGTGCAGATCACAGCAGTTATTTCAAACAACACTTGTTACCTATTTTGTGTGAGAGCTTTTTTTATTAGTATTACTGACAGTTGAGCGCTTGACTGTGATTTAACCTGTTAAGTGAAGATACAGCGTAAAACAGAAGCACGTTAATCTGGTAAGAGCTAATTTACCTTTAATTGTTTCTACACAGCATCGTACCGGAAAACATTTTTTGCTTGGCAGTACGTTTTGGTGGTAACTAATCACGAACGAAGTCTCTGACTCCCCCTTTAACCAAATTGAATCTGGGACCATTACGCCAGCAAGATCACCAAAAAATCTATTGCGTAAATGGACAGTATTCTTGAATTTGAAGATTTTTTTATTTAACAGTCGAAATTACAACGCATTTGGAGTCCTTTTACATTCCATTTCTAGCACGTAGAAAACTAGAAAGAATTTATTGCCTGGATATCGTTTCAACAACACTCGTAAACATTTGTACACGTAAATACCCAACATTCCAGGCGACTAAACTCTGGAATTCCGTATTGAAACGTTGGATTTCACTTTACTATCCATGCAACGTAACAAGGTTGTTGAAAACTATGTTACAAAATATAATTTCTAAATATTTTGAAACATAAAGGTGTCGTTATTGATAGAGCTTTACATATAGATAAAAACTATTACTAAATTGAAGTTATCAGATCTGTAACTACTAAATTTGTATACTATTGGCTGCTTAAATGTCATTTAAAAAGATTTTTTGATGATTTTACTACTGACCCAGTTTAAGTTCACGATAGTGCTTTAAACAGTTAATATTAAACAAAACATCGACGAAAACGACGACGAATGATCGATGGCCTCGCTGGTGTATTAGTGCTGGTTTCGATAGCTGAAGTACCAGATTTAATTCTTAACAATCAAAATTTAGAAAATTGTATTCTCTAATTGGTCTAGAACCAGATTTTTAGGAAGCTTCGGCTGTAGCTAATATACTACTGCATCAGCAAAGTCATGGAGCACACAATTTACCATCCGATACGACGCTTTATAATTAAATATTAAGACAAAAACGACATATCTCTGTGCAAAATTGCTTGTATAAATACACAGATTCCAGTTGACTAACTTGAACCCGCTGAAAGCAGTTCCATTGAGAACAGTGTTACACAAGGTGGTCATAAGTTGTCTGCATCATCACGTACTTCGGTATCTCACCTCAGATTTAGACCACCGAGTAGAATTTATGTGTCGAATAGGGCAGGCAAAAGCCGCCTTCTATAAAATGAGTTAAGTGTCACCCCAAAATCCTAATTCTAATAAGACTTCGTTCTAAAATGTTATGTCTGGTCCACTCTTTTATATGGCTGCGAGTTATGGGTCTTTAAGAAGCAAAGCAGTAAGCGGCTCCGAGCATTTGAAATGTGGTCTCTAAGAAAAATGTTTAAGATTTCTTGGAACTAGTTCGTCTGAAATGCTAAAGTTCTCAAACGAGCACAAATTAGTCGCATGCTTATGACGACCATTGTGCAGAGAAAGGTGGTTTTTTTTCTGACATCTTCATAGTGATATCTATTTGAATACCGACGGTTGATCCTAGAGGGTAGGATGTTCGGAATAAGAGCACCTGGTAGACCAAAGCGGCATTGGATGACCGATATACAAGAGCGGACCGGTGATACAGAAGAGTTTTCCGCATACTGACCGCCAAATTTCATTTTGGAGAAGGCACTAGATGATGGTGGTTATCACGTCTAAAACCGAGCAACTGGGTGACTGCACCAATAAACAATCTAAGACTGTATTGCTTGCCAACTGGTGCGATTACAGTCAAGCCGTAACGTGTCAGCATTAAAAAATCTGTCATGTGTTTACAAATATAAGCATTTGCGCGGCGAATACAATTAGAGCGCGAGTGTGTGTTTGAGCTGCGGACCGCGACCGACGCGGCTCCAACAAAGCGATGCACCCCAATGTCCGACGATAGTCCTGGACATGATGTACTTATCGATAAACTAACAAAAGAAAATGAAATTTGGTAGATTTATAAAACAGGAGTTATCAGAATTGGGCATATTTTTCGGAAACTTCCAAGGCTGCTTTATTTTTTCCGACACATCCTACCTCAGATGTTTATAAAGTTTAAAACGCAGTGGTACAGTGATAAAACTATTACATAGCATATAGACCACTCACATATTGTACTCGGTTAATAAAGTACAAACAAATAGAACTGAGAACGTACTCGAAAGATTTGTAAGTTGTTTCCTGTAGACTGAAAACAAGTACTATAATTAGGAATATCGCCTTAACTCTTTTCATTAAAGTATAGACTGTTGGCAGTGATGTTTTTATATGAAACTAGCAGACCCGACAGACTTCGTTCTATCAAAAAGATTTGGAATGTGGCAGATTTCAATTTTAAGAATGATTTTAGAAATTACAGCAGTACTAATGATCTAAAGCTCTTACATGCAATTTGGTCGGGTTGAGACTATTCATTTGATTTTGAACTTTGTGCAGCGGTAATAAAGTGCAAATTGACTCTTTGACGTTAGGAACACACCTACGTTGCTTAGACAACAGTGAGTACTTGTAATTTATTATGAACTTTATAAAATAGCAATAAAGGTCAAATTGACTCTACATTTTATTTAAAAAACGTTGTAATGGGAAAGAGAAAAGGGCTGATTTAGGGTATTCCCCTAAAAATATTCGAACTTTTCTCGCCATGAAAACCATCCTTGGACTTCAACGAACAGTAAAAAAAAATTTGCAATATTGGTCCAGACAGTTATGCGCTCGCCGACACATTTTGCGATTCATTTTTATATTATAGACGAAATGGATTGTCCTGAGCTACATTTCCATTAAAGCTTCGTAAATGAATAATCCACGTCATCCATGTGGTTCAGGCGTAAAATTATCGACATATTATCAAGGTTAATTGCCACAAAATAAAATCATTTAGGCTTAGCTAATTTAAATTTTGTAGTTTTTTACGTAAGAAAATTCACAGCTTAGTTGTCACAAATGTGGCAAAAATCGTCAGCAGTGTCGGCAGGCCTACGGCGATGCCCTCAGTAACTGCGCCCTTGCACTTCGGAAGGGTGAAGTTGAATTATTGTTTAGAGGAGGGGCTTTTAAACCGGGAAACCCCAGCCATTGTGCATACCCGATTTCCCGCTTTCCACCATTTTAATGTCCTTTTACTACTTATAGCTAAACTATATATATTTGGACTAAATTTTTAACTAAAAATTGGTTGTTTGTAAAGTCAGTTTACAGACGATAATTTGACGCGATAACTTCACAAGAAAACATTGAAGAGAAAATTGTGTTGTTACAAATAACTAATTACACCGATCGCGCATCTCTTTCGCACGATCGGCTCGGGCGGAGTGCGAGTCATATTTGGTGCAGTCAGCAATCATCCATTTATAACGTTATCACATGATGTCAATAAGAAATTATTACAATTACTCAAGGTATATGAAGGTTAATGAGATGCTTAATATAACCTATCTTCTTGTATGTAGACGAAAAATGGACTATCCGTCAAAAGGATCATAGTAAGATTGATTAACTGGAAATTTGATGCTGAAGGCGTATGCTGAGGATAAAATAGACTGTGTACAGCAGCAATGTTCCAATTCTAAAGGAGCTAAACATTAAACAACGACTTTTGTCAACTGGCTTTATACGCATCCTAAAAATGTCTGGATATTCACCAGGAATAAAAGCTCTTTGGAACGATTGGTGTTTCAAGGACACGGAGAGAGGCACTACGTCAATAGCCAGCATCAAAACGTTCACAAAATGCTTCTTAATACGGTGAAGAGGAAATGCCATAAATAGAGACGGAAGAAACTCGCAAGAGTCGAAACCAACATACATGATCTTCTAAAACCATGACCATTCCCTGAGAAGTGCACGACTAAGAAGAGCATAAAGGCATATGTGAAATATTTACTTTTTGGAAGAGAGTTTTTTTTTAACTCCTAGTTGTTTCTCGCGATCCTGAGAGAATATGGGATAATCCATAATTTAACAAAGTAGCAATTATGAGGCTATTTTATAATATATGTCTTTATAGTCTAGATCTGGCGTATGAAATCTATTTGAAGTGACATACACAGCATCACGCCTCATTCCCTTCGGGTAGGCAGAGACCACGTCCTTCAACTTGCCAAGATCCTTGCATATCTTCTTCGCTTGTTTCATTCTTATTAAACCTTTCACACAAGTTCGTCGGTTTAGAGTACATTTGACCTGGCTCTGGCCTTGGTCTTCCCATTCCAATTTTCCCATTTGTTCTTGACTCATAAATCCTTTTTGTCAGTCTCCTTTTATTCATTCTCTCTACGTGCCCAAACCATATAAGCATACCTTTCTCAGTTTTAGTCACTAAATCATCTACATCAAGCTAAACCTTATCAAATTTCATAAATAACGTTTATTTAGGACTTATTGCCTCAGCAACTTTAGTAGTGTAATGTAATATTCGTTATAACCTGATATAAAACGAGGTTACTATTATAAGAGGTATATTGTTTATGGCAACATCACTCTTACATCGCAAGCAATTTGTCAGCTACTCAATATAATTTAAGACGGTGGGAGAAAAATCCATCAAAATGAAGGAAAACATCGAGCTCTTCAAACATCTCGTAAAAAGTTTCCGTTTATGAAAATCCGAAGCTTCAACATTATGAAATATTAAGTCTCAAATTGTTCCCCAAATATTCCCTAAGCTGCCAAATTAAAAATTCACAGTGTGCGCTACGGAAACATCCCAGTGTAAAATGAGCTCCCTTCTGCAACATCATTATATGTACGATATTAAAATTGTATAGTTCACGTCGAGCTGGATGTATCCGAAGCAGGAATCAAATACAAATATTCAAAATATTTCATTAAACTGGACTGTTTGGTCGTCCCCTTCAATGCTCGTGCCTTCTACACGTACGAATGGCACGTCGTATTGAAACTTTGTATCTCGACGGTATTTCGTCTGAATATTTGCTTAAAAGAGAATACGTATTGCCTTTTAGATGTTGCATCTTTGAGATCAATAATTAGTTTTACGTGCATAACATTATTGACAACAAAAATGTGATTGTATCTCATCCTTATACATTTACATCAATAGATACATACATACATACATAGCATCACGCCTCATTCCCTTCGGGGTAGACAGAGACCACGTTCTTCCACTTGCCACGATCCTTGCATATCTCCTTCGCTTCTTTCATTCTCATTATACCTTTCATACAAGTTCGTCGGTTTAGAGTACTCTTGACCCGGTCCTTATTTCAAATGTCCTGGATTTGGTCCAGGAACGTACGCCTTGGTCTTACCCTTCCAACTTTCGCATTCACTCTTGACTCATAAATTATTTTTGTCAGTCTCCTTTCATTCATTCTCTCTTCATGCCCAAACCATCTAAGCATACCTTTCTCAATTTTAGTCAGTACATCTTTTATATCACAACGTTCTCTTATCACACCATTTCTTACTCTGTCACTCAGTTTTAATCCACACATACTTCTCAACGCTCTCATCTCTACCGCATTTATTTTATTTTTGTGATTCTTCTGCCATACTCAACTTTCACTGCCATACATAAGTGTTGGCACCAACACTCCAGCATGCACAGCCAGTCTAGCCCTTTGAGACACCATCTGGCTATTCATAAAGGCGCGCAGGGCACCATTTACCATATTCCCTGCATTCACTCTCCTTTCAATGTCATTTTCACATTTTCCATCTTTTGTAAATTTAGATCACAAGTATAGAAATTCTTTCACCTCTTTCACTTGTATCCCATCTATCAAAATATTGCCATTCATCATAGATTTATCTCTTTCAAAAACCATAAAAGCCCTCCCATTTAAAGCTTCATGCATAATATTTACCATCTCCTGTAGCTCATTACCGGATGACGCAAGTATTACTTGATCATCAGCGTATCAATAGATAGAGAGGGTTTACATTAGTAGATTTAAGATTCTTTTGCTGAAAGACAGATAGATAATAATTTGAAGGACTACGGAGACAATAGAAGAAGCCTGGAAGTGGTTCGCAAGCTTAAAAACTTAATAGAACAATTCGATGATAAAATCATTATCATCACACTCTTAAAGAAGATTTAAAAGCCTAAAATTACGAGTGTTTCATCGTATTCTGATCTAGAAGAACCTAACACTAACTCAATTCATCACCATTACAATGTTATATCAAGTAATTTCGTTTAAGTTAAAACAATTCGTATTATCCAAGCTTTTTGATTGTCTCAAATTATAACAGCACTTTTTTAAGAGCTTTTAATAAAGGTATTAAATTTATTAAGTGACATCTCTAGTGCGTCTTCTGGTAGTTTGTTAATCTTAATTTTATCTTGTGAGCTAGCATTTATCACAATTTTAATATCATTAAAGTGAGGGTCCTTACTGTCCTCAGTCACATTTTCACTTCCTCCACGTGTATACACTGATACATGCAATACTTTTTTTATTCCCTTGTATTTAATATATATTAAAATGACTAGCGAATTAGTACAGATGTATTAATCGGGTTTGTCAAGCAAACATTGCGGGTAAGCACCATTTACGGGAAGAAAGGGCCTACTAATTACGCAAAAAACATCTCCTCCCCTTTTCAAACACACTCCGCCGTACATAATCCCTCAAAGAACGTCCAGTTTATGACCGAACCAAACTTAATAGATCCCCTTAGCCCCTCACTGGTGGCAGGCAACTATTGCTAGTTGAAGGGGATGTTGTGGGCCCTTGGGTCTTGTTAATCTGGTCCGGGCGCGGTACTTTCGTAAATTAATTCCTCTATCTGCAGGGGCAGCTATAAGCCATAATCCAAAAATGATCGGTTGTCCCCTTGCAGTGCGATAAACGCTCTTTAATGTGGCTAAATGCCCAAATTGGGAAGAACACCGATTACAATCAAGTATCATGTGTGCGTTGTTAATACAAAGAAGTGGAAATTATTCATTAGATAAAGTAATACAAAGTAATGTTTTTATAATGATGTTTTATTAAATAAAAGTAAATCTAAAAATTCAGCATCTAATAAAACTATTCTACGACGATTCAAGGTGTCTGAAAAAATTCGTTACGAAAAGCAATATGATAAAGATGTGTATAATCTTAAGGTAAATTTTGCATTAGAAAGAAAGAAAGAAAGAAAGAAAGAAAAAATCTTTATTCGGGACAATTGTAAACTTATACTATATTAATATATTAATATCTTATACAAATATATTTCATTAATGTATAGATATATAAATTAATGAAATATATATGTGCAGATGTTGTGCAACTTCCACACAGCCCCGAAAAGGCAGAACAGCTAGCTCTTCCGGGATTTCCAATTAGTTATTTATAAGGCTCGTTATATAAAGGTTACACTGTATTTGCTTAAATGTATACATTTGAATATCAGTGTCTGCTATTACATCACATAGTATCACAGCATTATTTCTTTCAGTATTTTTCGTTTTTATTACTAAAACGAATCTTGGTACATACCAACATAGCAGCACGACTCATCCCCATAGGGGTAGGTAGAGACCACGTCCTTCCACTTGCCACGATCATTGCATATCTCCTTCGCTTCTTTCATTCTCATTAAATCTTTTATACGCGTTCGTCGGTTTAGAGAACTCTTGACCTGGCCCTTGTTTAAAATGTCCTGGATTTGGTTCAGGAATGCTCGCCTTGGTCTTCCCCTTCCAATTTTCCCATTAACTCTTGATAAATCCCTTTTGTCGGTCTCCTTTCGTTCATTTACTTTTATGCTTCTTCTATACCCAACTTTCACTACCATAAATAAATGTTGGCACCAACACTCCTACGTGTCACCGATAATTACTACAAATGGCTCTGTTACAAGGAATTGTTAAACCTTTAATATTTTATTGTATTGATTTGTGTGTTTACCCCTATTGTGTTTATTTAGATGAAAAGATTTATCAAATTTTGACCAGTAATTGCATGTTCACTAACAGTCTAATTTCTGCCATACTTTCTGTGTTTGTCAGTATTATCAAAGAGTCTTCAATAACTCCCTTCCCTTCAGGTCCCTATGCCCCTTCAGTTCCTTATTATACAGGTTTCATTGTATATAAAATAATAATTTTTGGGAACGATATAAGTTATACGCTGAGGCTACAGTGCAGTGCACTAAAGTGCTATATTAGTGTATTTTGTTCAAAGCAAAAGTGCTGAAAGCGCAGTTTAGATGCAATTTCAATTTAGCCCGCGTTGTGTAGAAACCGTGAACAAAGCGCACACTAACAACTAAGTGGGTATCTTATTCAACTTTACTGTAGCATACGTGTTTATAATAACGCTCGCTTGCCAAGAATTTCCCAAATTAATACAATATATTTGGAAAGAAGTATTTAAACTCTCATTGAATGTAAATAAAGTTTTTACTTGAACAGGATGACAATAATTTAAATCTTTAGCAGAAAACTCACACGCCCCATTTTAATCATCTACAGCTCTTTTGGCTCTTCTCCTCCCTCTCCTCTGACCTCTCCAATCCAACCAACATTGCCTCATCAGCGTCTCTCGTCAGAAGTCTATAAACTTCATGGGTTACTATTTTCTCTGGTCCTACTCCTAATACATTAGGACTGGTTATTATTCTACAAGTAAAGATGTGTTGCAAAGCAAGAAATTTGGGTATAGATACGATTTTTGGTAGAAATCGCAAGAAGTAAATCTTTTTCCAGGTTAACACGCTTATATCTTGGACTGTATTGTCACTAACCTACTGTTAGACCGAATATACTTAGACGTTAGACGTTAATGTTATGCAATACGATAGTTTTAACTAGCAGAATAATATAATTGTACGAGATAGTCATTCGAGCTGTGTCTCGTGAAGTATTTGTTTTTAATATCAGAACACACCAACTCACATAAACTAACAACTATTATTCTTTTCACTATTTAAATATACAAAACTTCCATTATACTAGTAATTACTTTACTATTTGAATTTATACAATTTCGCACTACTTCTCCTAAAACAACTACTTCAGTTAATAGAACTGTCAGTAATTAACGGAAGACGTGACGTTAGAAACGTTACTCTGTCTCATTGTAAAGAGTTAAAGAAGTTTAGTCGAACGCATAAATTTAATTGTACAGAGACAAAATTGTTTAGTCTACTACAGAAGGTATTCGAGAAGACAAAAGCGCTGAGGGTAGTCTTTAAAAACAATTCCAATTTCACCCGAACAAGTCCTGTGCAGTGACCTCGAACTAACTGTACGTACAGAGACGGTACTGATTACGTTTTGCTTCTGAAACGTTTTAAAAGGAAGAAATCTTTTTGAGGTAATACTGCGAGTAAACATTACTAAAGTCGAAGTTTTGGGTTTCATTTTCAGCAGAAAATATTGAGGGAATCGTAACTCTTATGATGACAGGAGAAAAAACCCGACTGAGGTACTTACAAGCTCAGAACTGGACAGAAACTTTTGTATTTTTAACCGACTTCAAAAAAAGGAGGAGGTTTATTAACTCATATCTTCCGACTGGGTGGTCAGAACTTGATGATTTATTTTATAAATCCAGTTCTGATGATGGCATCCACGAGAAAACCGGATAAGTGTTAAATTTGCGCGACAAATGGACGAATAACTCAAGATCACTCCAACCGATTTCAATGATTCTTTTTTTATTAGTAAAGATATACTTCAAGGGCTGTTTTATGATGGTTTGGTTAGTACGTTCTGATGATGGATTCCACGACAAAGTGACGGAACTCTTCAATTCTTAGAAACATATTACCGATACTCGGTAGAATCTTTTATAGGCTATCCGGATATTTGAGTCATCCACCGTAACATCGGTATGGTCAAGTGATTGTCGTAGTCAAATATGATAATCAATGGAACTCCTCAACGGCTTACAGTAAGGGTGCGATTTTTGGCAGAATATATAACTGTCTGTAAGGTATAAGGTTGCGGGTTCGATCCCGGGTGTGTTTACTTTGCAAAGTTGTTTTATTTAAACGGTGCGGTCTCATTTGAGTAACACGTTGTACCCATATTCAGACAAATTTGTTAGTGTACTCCAGATTCAACTGCCTCATTGGTCTAGTGGTTGGCATGTTCGACTACAGACATGAGGTCCTGGGTTCGAGTCCCGGGTCGGGTCAAATAAAAAATCAATACAGAGTTTTCTATTAAGATTTTCTCAATATTTGCCCGAAGTTGGGAAGTTGGCGGTGTGATCCACCCCCGTGCCTCGGAGAGCACGTTAAGCCGTCGGTCCTGCGCCTCATCTCTATGAGAGTGAAGGAATAGAGAGTGCACTAAGCCTGCCAATCCGCAGTGGAGCAGCGTGGTGGGTCTATGCTCTAAAAACCCTCGCTCCCCGGAGTGAGGAGGCCTGTGCCCAGCAGTGGGACATTAATGGGCTGCTACTTATTTACTTTTTTACTCCCAGATTCACTAAAAATCAGCCAAGGTACCTACACATATAGGTTGTAACTGCATGTACAAGCTATAGGTGTGCCGGAGCTGCCAAGTGCCAAGTGAAGGAAAACACCTACCTTACGAACAAATATAAGAATACGAACAACTCTCAAAAAGAATACGCAATTATTTTTTTGCTGTTTAGAGCATATTCACATATTCTTTTTTGTTAAAATTATTATTTATTAATGCTCCAGTTCAGATTGTTTATATATTCAATAAATGAAAATTGAAGTTAGCATGCGTTGAATATTTTTGTCAAACTTCCTAAGATATCCATTTGAATTATAAGGTGAAAGTAGTTAGCATGAAATGCTTCAATTACCTAACGTATTTCAGGAGATTAGGATTGATATATGTTGTTTATCTTTTAATATATAAAAAAGGTGTAGTCATACCTCCAGCGCAGCAGATAAAGAGGCTTTCTCCTGCTTCAGAGTTTCCACGCGGCTTTTGTGTTGCAGCAGCGAGCGCACCGTGTCCTCCATCCTGCAACAAACAAAGAAAATGATAAATAGGAGCTTCAAAAGGTGGCACTGCTGGGCACAGACCTCCTCACTCTTAGGAGTAAGTATTTTGGAGCGTACACCTACCACAATGTAGCATTAGAAGGAAAAATCAAGCATTTAAGTTTTTTTCATAAAGACAAAGTTAGTGACTCCAAGCCACTATTAGTACCAGCGACTTCTGTGAACGACGTGATTCACTACTAGTCCATCATACTTCAAGAACAAACAAGCCAAGAACGACGTCATAACTCTACTCAACCTAACGCCATGCTGCTGCTACAGAGTCACCTCATTGAATTTTGGCGAAATGTTATTAAATTGTATTATTTACCGGTGTAAAAAGTATCCTATATGTTAATTTAGGTTATAGACTATCTCTTCTAGTCGGTTTCATTCGGGAGTGGCAGAAGGGAATGTGTCAACAATCATCAGCTCCCACCGAAAGTGATCTGTTGGGTTTTAAAGGATCTTCTGGTCCAATCAGCCAGTCCAGAATAGTGGTTTATACTGAATCTGTCGTATATAAAAGCATTTTCCAGCGAAATAAATGGACTATCCATATACAAAGTGTCAGTTAAATCTGTTAACTATGACTTCTTTTTAAGTGTGTCATTGATTATTAATCTAATCTATTTATATAGTCCAAAGCGATGTTCCGAACAGCTGGATATCAAAGCCAATCAGGCCATCCACATCGCTACCGATCGGTAAAGATGGCACAGCCTGCTTCGTCGGGAACATCATAATGCTCAGCAGTGAGCGACGGTCAAAGGAGGAGAAAGATCTATATATCAAAAAGTCTCTCAGATTATAATCAGGGTTGGGTCTGTTATTACAAATACAATGAAACTATAATTACTCTTGATGGTTAATGACGGATCAGTCGTATTTACAAAAATCATGTCCCAGCCTGTGAAAGTTTTAATTATTAGCCTAAATTATTTTGGACATTCTGGAAACAAACGAACGGTTATCTTGTGCTAGTGAAATTGTCAGCAAAATCGTTTTAGCAGTTCCTAATTTCACATCCAACTACCAGAAACAAACAAACATTTATACATATTCAGTCTAAAGCTTAGACGTTACAAAAGGACACTTTAACTTCATTTATATGTACAAATGCTGTTTTATAAAGATCTACATTTGTATGTATATAAAAACGTCGTTTGCCTTTGTTTTTGTATTCAAATCTTTTCTCAGAGATTACACTTTGCGACTTGGAACAATTCGCATAATGAAGTAACGCTTTGGGTGATCACCGTTTGTTTGTTGGGGGTTCTTAGCATTATCTCCGGATTAACAGCTTCTTGGAACATCTACCTCCCTTAAAAAGTGTAAATAATTCACTAAAACAACAACAAGAAGATCGTTTTCTTGGTAATACATATAGCAGTTGGTGTCTTCTTAAAAGTAGATATATTTTTATAACTGTTTATCATTTAATAAATCTAATTTTCATTACGATACTCCTGCTTGTTTCATTGTTACACAACGTGTATATGAGAGAGAGAGAGAGAGAGAGAGAATGAATATGCGTTTGTAAATTCATTATTCGTGTATATAAACTTCAAAAATAACATTTGATAGTTTACCTCTTTTTACGATCATTGCGCATACTGAGGGGTATGATTTTCCCACACTTATACTTTATATAGAAAAGGAGTGAACAATGATAATATTTTTTTATAAAAAATATGCAAATAAAATACATTAAGCCAATAATAACACATTACACACTCGCATATAAAGTACACATCAATTTGTCAATTGTCAAACGCCATGAAGGTTACATTAAAAAGTTTATATTGTCAAAAGCACTAAAGAGGTTACATTAGAAAGTTTACTACAACTTTTTTATTTATTTATGATGTTCTAATTTAATTTTTCAATATTAAAACTTATAATTTAAATTAATTTATAATTTAATAAATTCAAGTATCGAAACGGTTTTAAAAATGCTTTACCAATAAATCTTTCATTGACGGCTAGCGTATTTTATAAGAAATATTGAAGTTAAAACTTCTTTACGCACGCTTGATTTGGGGAATAAGTTGGTGAATGCGTGACGAGAGCGTTACGATATGTGTGATCGGGCGAAGAGAGCGGAGGTTGAGAAGGTGACACAATTTAGTGAATATAAAAAGAGAGAGCAAAGTTCCGTATATTTGAATTTGGAACGCCTACTTTTTTATTTATTTGGTATCTGTATAGAACTATTATTGTATTTACATTGGATACAACTTACGTTTATATAAATAATTAAAATATTTCGAAAAACGATAAAATATTTATAAACTTATTTACGTAAATGACGCAGACAGAGTAATAACAATATTCACACACTAATATTTGAGAATAGAATATGTTTTTTTTAATTATGCATTGCAACATTACACACAATTGTATTTGTATAAAACATCGTTTACAAAGAAATTTTGGCTGATTAATTAATTAATTCATCCCTATGTTTGTTAGTTGTTGCAATAAAAGAAAAAAGATTTCAACTTAAAAAAAAAGTTTTTTTTTATATAAATTTCAAAGTTTGATTAAAAAAAAACAGCCTAAGCGTAATTTATAGAGATTATAGAGATATAACGTAAGTAACAGCGATTAACGTTTCACTGTTGGGCACGGGCCTCCTTACTCACTGGAGATTTTTTTAGAGCACAGACCCACCACGCGGCTCCAGTACGGGTTGGCGAGCATAGTACCAAGTGCACTCTATGCCTTTACTCTCATAGTGAGATGTAATAGCAATCCGATACTCGCGGAGATAAATCAGGACCGACGGCTTAACGTGCTCAAAGAGACACGGGGATGGAATACACCGCCAACAACACAACACAGGACAAATATTGAGAAAATCATAATAGTCTCGGACCCAGGACCTCATGTTTGTAGTCGAACATCCTACCCACTATATAAGGCAGTTATATAATCATGATATTAGAAAATACAACCTTAATAATTATCAAATTTATAATTTTAAATAATTCAGCCTTAGGCTAATATAATTGAAATAAAATGGCATAAATAGAATACTATTAATATATCTGTATAACATTTCATACTAAACAGTCGTCTTTAATCATCCTTATACCTAGTTACAATGTTTTTTGCGGCTGGCAACACTAAGGCATTCGCTGCACCTGATTGGTCAGTCGGCGACAGGAACGCCACTAGCGACTGTCTAACCTGAAAAAGTGAACTAAAACCGCCATCAGCAAAGTTATTCGGTGTTAATTAAAGTAATATTCAACAACGTGTTGAAATATTGTTGTTAATGTTGTGGTGATGGTGTTGTTCCTGACATCCGACTACCAACGGGAAGCTGCACGTGCCAGAGTAAAGGTAAGTGGCATGATTTTGTTAGCAGAAGACTTTGTGTTACTTGGTGTTAACTGAGGGGCAAGTTTTTGTAATCGTAAACGAAATCGTAACGAGTTAATTTACCACCTCGATACTCATTTGTCATTACGTACATCTAAGTTAACTGTTATTTGACTTTCAACGTCAAATGGGATTAAAGATTATTAGTCCCAAATACGCTCACTGGGAGAATAGCTGAAATTTCAAAATATTTATTTCATTTTTCAATGAATGTTACTCTGACGTCATTACAGGTCCAATAACTGATATTTCAACCAGTCATTTGTTACTCAATTCATTTTGTCTATACACTACATATTAGATACGAAGTATTTATATCACAGATTTAGTATATAATGACGAAGATGGTATTGTTAATAGATTAGAATCTCAAACTGAAGACGAGGTTGAATGGTCTAAAAGCTTTGCTTTTTTTATTAAGAGGATATACATCTATAATATTAGTAAAAGTTTGTAGTGAGATTTATCATATACGTTATTATTTAAATAAATGGTTTAAGACATTTATTTTCTTTAAAGAATATGCATTCACTTGCATGGAAACTTATACATAATAACAGTTGCTAAACTTTTGTATTATGTACACTATATTTCTGTTAACAATCGTTTTACTTAAATTTTAGAAGTAAATAGTCATACAGGTAATATTATTACAAAAACAAGGTCATTAGTGTAAAGTATTGGATGCTACGTAATCAGTAAGTTTTTAGTGAAAGGTATTTAAAAGATAAAATTTTTAATTTCTACTCGAAATTATTATAATACTCCATGGTAAAATATTGTCAGTAACGTAATAACCCTCTTTGGATTGTTATTTTCGTTATTAATAATGAGGCAGTTGTTTGTTGTTTATCTCATGCTTATTCAGATAATCTTTACTTATCATTTTAACAGTAAAATAACAAACATCGTTACGAATAACGTTAGTAACGTTATGTTAGTTATTTATCCTATGCTTATTCCGATTTGCATTACTTGTTATTATAACAGTAAAGTAACAAATAACGTAAGTAACTTTATCTTAGTTATTTATCTCACACTTTTTCAGATTTTCTTTACTTGTCATTTTAATAAATAACGTTACAAATAACATTATGTTACCTATTTATCCCATGCTTATTCAGAATTTCGTTACTTAGTATTTATCAATAAAGTAAGAAATACCGTTAGTAACGTTATGTTTGTAGTTAGTGTTAGTAAGTAAGTAGCAGCCCATTAACGTCCCACTGCTGGGCACAGGCCTCCTCCCTCATATTTTTAGAGCAGAGACCCACCACGCTGCTCCACTGCGGATTGGCAGGCATAGTACACAAGTGCACTCTATATTCCTTCACTCTCATAGTCCGGTGTGACCGAAATCCGACACGACCGGAGAGAGATCAGGCGCAGGACCGACGGCTTAACGTGCTCTCCGAGGCACGGGGGTGGATCACACCGCCAACTTCCCAACTTCGGGCAAATATTGAGAAAATCTTAATAGAAAACTCAACATTTAATTTTGAATTGGCGCGATCCGGGACACGAACCCAGGACCTCATGTCTGTAGTCAAACATGCTAACCACTAGACAAATGAGACAGTTGTTTGTTGTTTATCTCATGCTTATTCAGATAATCTTTACTTATCATTTTAACAGTAAAATAACAAACATCGTTACGAATAACGTTAGTAACGTTAGGTTAGTTATTTATCCTACGCTTATTCTGATTTTCATTACTTGTTATTTTAATAGTAACGTAATAAAAAAACGTTTGTAACGTTATGTTAGTTGTTTATCTCATGCTTACTCAGAACTCGTGTGTCTTCACGAACCAATTTTAAACTAATAGGTCCTTTATATAGTCCATAGTCATTGTAATTTGTTATATTATCTTCTTTGTATTGTTTATGATTAATGTAACTCTGAACTGAATTTGAAAGATTACTCAGACGATTCAAGAGCGTGGGAGCGAATGAATTGATCGAACGATTTAATCTTAATTAAATAAATTAAAGTTATATTGTAATGATCATGGTAAATCAATGGACATCGTACTGCGTTCGTAGCGAGTTTTTCTCTCGTAACAGATTGTGAAGTTAATTAATTTCACCAATCAAAAGTACTGTACAAGCCCATGTAATTTTCTAATTTGAATTTGAACTATGCTTCCTTGATAGACTACTTGTAATACATCAAATAGCAAAGCGGGTCGATACACTACCGTGACTGTGGCTCGTAAAACAGCGGCTGTTGAAAAAAACGCACGTAATAAAAAAAAGCATTAAATGACATTGTAATAAGGCCCGACGCCAAAACTCCGGTGATCGACCCGAGGTAACGTTGTTTTCTAGATTTTCCACAAGGGAAATACATGAAAAGTCGCGGTTATGTGCGAATGGCTGAACGAACAACTTCTGATTAAAATACCTGTGTAGTTTTCCACGAACTTCGCCTTTCAATTATTTCACAATGTGGACATAAAGGGAAATGCTTTCATTTTCCGGTGACAGTTTAACCCTTGACTGTAATCCCACTTGATGGTAAATGATAATACCTGTAAGAACCTAGTAACAGGTACCTTTTACCTTTTATAATTTGTATAACAAATTATAAAATAGAATTTCCTAGCAACCTCTGTCATCAAGAAAATAATTGATGGCGGAAAAGTTAAATCTTAAAGTCTTATTGAACGTTTTTTGGAAAGGAACATATTTTTATCGTAATAATAGTTTTAGAATTCCCATAATGAATCAGCGAGTGGTGGTAACTCGTTCTTAATAAGCGTCTACCTTGCGAAAGAAATACGTATGGCGAATTTCGAAATATATATCTATATATAGGGTCTGTTTGTACAGTTGTCATACTCTACGTTTAATACTGGCAATATAATAAAAGCCAAAATGTCCAACTTCATTCGGCGCTATTGTGAAAGTTCATTCATTGAGTGTCCGTCTTGTGAACATTTGCTTCGTTGAGTTTTCCCGACGTTTTCCTCGTAAAAATTTAATGCTCGCAGAAGATTCTCCCACTGCTTACAGTTATTAAGTGAGAACTTATTTCTTTTGTGAAAGTTTTAAAGGTATATTTAAACATTTTAAGATATTCAAATGTATATTACCTAATAACGCAAATATTCTGAACAAATTTGCATGACATTTGACGTACAGATAGTTTATGGTCTGTTATAACTTATGATTAACTTTTCGTTTCAGTAAATACTTGTTTCAACGACTGATGTCGTCGCGAAGCATAATATTCTACTCCATAACTTTGATATGGTATGTCAATATTATGGAAAACTTGTAAACAATGAAATTGGATATAAAATTTAACGAAATACACGTTTTTAGGTATTAAAAATGGATTAATTATGGCAAATCGCATTCATAATCCTGTCGCACACGTGTATTGTGAAACACCGGGTACGTCTGCCCCCCCCCATAACCCCAAACCCCCTGTCGCGACAAATTACGGGGCCCCCCTGACCAGATGAGGATCGTAAATCTTCTCCATTGATCCAGGCTCTGGATTTAGGATGAATTTTGTGATAAACCCCTATTGATCGCCACAAATAAAACCTTGCGTATAAAATACAGCATCTACTATTTATTCCTCTGATATTATCATTAAAAATAAAGCAGCATACATTTCACCTGATGATAAGTCAATCCTGTCGCCCATAGATTTGGCTTTACACTGGTTTTTTTGC
This sequence comes from Elymnias hypermnestra, assembly GCA_015832385.1. Taxonomy (NCBI): domain Eukaryota; kingdom Metazoa; phylum Arthropoda; class Insecta; order Lepidoptera; family Nymphalidae; genus Elymnias; species Elymnias hypermnestra. Next base: position 238,229 of record JACTOM010000897.1, on the reverse strand, counting down.
TATTTCAGGATGGTATTCTACGCCACCTTAAACTAGTAGCTTAGCTTCTTTTCTATCTTTATACACGCTGATATTTTTTGCTACTTTACAGTTACATTTTGGGTTTTATAATCCTGTTATTTGGTAGTAATATACACTGATATATTGTGGTAGTTCACATTTGTATTTCATACTAATTTATGCTTGTATTCTCTAGTTATTCAAGCGTATCATGTGTGCTACTTCAGGTTGGTATTGTATGCCACTACAACATGGTATTCTGTGCTACTTTACGGTTGTTATTTGTGCTTCTTAATCCGGTTATTATGTGGCAATTTAACCTAATATTCGATACTGTATCATGCTGGTATTCTACGCTAATTCACTCTTGTTATCTGTGCGTAGTAACTGGTATTTTACGTATTTCACACCAAAAGTGTATTATAATCACATTAGAGGTAATTTAATGATAAAAATACTTCGATTTCAATCCATTTTATATATAAAGGTTCAATCAATTGCTTTGTAAAATGTCACTTATGTAAAGGTAAAGCTACTTCGACGATTTGACGATTCAAAACAGCTTCATTAGCATTTGAATATATATGATTTTGTGTTACGATTTGCAAGCGTTGGTGAGTAACTGATTGACAGATGGACAATATTAAAAACATTTTTTACAAAGGTTAACAATACGAATCAATTGTGGTTTTGATGTTTTTTTGAAGCAGTGCACTCCCCTATGTAATTGCACATGCTATTTCTCAAAAACATCGGCCTCCCTCGACCTAACGAAATGAGTAATGGATACAAAATTAAAGCTACCCTTCATGTCAAAGAGTTCACACTCGTGTTGTTATTTCTTTTTATTTTAACGCTAGTTAAAGCTATATTTCGGTTGAAAAAAAAAAAAATTATGATATCTTATACCACTCTTGTTCTTTTAGTCAACGATTTTACTTGGACGAGCGTTACATAGCCGAGCGTGACGGTTTATTACCATTCAATATCACACAAAATGTACATTCAATGCGAGCCATAAGAAATTTTCGCTACAAACATGTAGGTTTTCGCGAGTGACATTGATATTTTGTTACATGTGATAAGACTGAGTTGGATGTGGGTTCTTCTCACAAAAGGGCACGCAGGAACCCTCGCAAATGAAGCTTTTAAGTTATTCTTTAGAATCATCAACAGTTGCACATTGGAAATAATATGTAGGTGGAATTATACGACGATTCAAAAGCACTAAAAGCCCATTTCATTATAGAATTTTTCGTTTGAGATTTTCTTTATGATGTTGTAAGTGTAGTCATCTACGGTATTAAATATTAAAAGTTATTAACATCCCAGCGCTGGGCACAGGCTTCATCATTCGTGGCAGAAAAGATTTAAAGTGTATAGCTTTATCACATGTGTATATATGTCAAGAGTGAACGGAAAAGTTGGAAGGGGAGGACTAAAGCAAACGTTCCTTTACTAAATCCAGGACATTTTAATTAAGGTACTCTAAACCGAGGAACTTGTATGAAAAGTTTAATGAGAATGAAAGAAGCGAAGGAGATATGCAAGGATCGTGGCAAGTGGAAGGATGTGGTCTCTGCCTACCCCGAAGGGGATGAGGCGTGATGCTATGTATGTATGAAATTTCTTTTTATAAAGAACAACTTAGAAGTCACAAGCTTAACCTCTAGTGTCTCACTTCCTTAACCTTCAGAGGCTGAAGAGACTTTCTCTGCTATTGATAGACGTGTTTTACGGAATCACACATTTTTATATAAACTTTTAAGCTCTAAAATCGTCTCCCCTTATCTTCTTTCGAAAACCAATTCTATTTGTCTGCGAGTTAATTCTCACCCTACGACTAATATGTTTCATATTCCACATTCTACAACAAGGTATTCAAAGAATACATTCATAAGAAGGAGTTGTAAACATTAAAACATGTTATTCTTTGAATTCGACCCATTTCTCACAAAATACAAATTTTATATCAATAATAGTCTATTTCATAAGATTAGTGTGGTTTCAACTTCATGAAGTAGATTATAGTATCGTTTTACTTTATCTACAATAATTGTAATTATAAGAAATATGTATTTTGGGAAACTGTTTTGCTGTAAGGTATTTCTATATTTGTTATTTTTGTGTTGTATGTACTGTTTGTTTCCATAATAGCTAAATGAATGAAGAGGCTTCCTCTGGCTTTAAGTGGGTATTGCGAGCCTTCGTTTCTCACCGAGAATCACACTCTTGACCCTTTTAGGTCCGGGGTTAATACTAAAAGCATAAAAGCGACCTTTTGAACAAGAACTCACGTGTCCTCACCACTAGACCATCACCATAAGTATTGTTAATGTGAATGTACAATCTGTCCATTGGTTCCTTCGAACTATGAGTCAGTGTGCTTTTTGAAGGCAAGTTGAAAGCTCATTTGGAGCTGTCAAAGTGCAGTCATTACGAAGTTGCGTGGAGGGAGTCGCGTGTGTTCGCCGAATTTGGAAATACTGTCGGCAATTTACTTGCCGAAAATTGCACCCGACTATACACACGAATACTAATTAAATTGCTGGTTTATATACTCGTGTTCACTTAAAATTACACAAGGCCATAGATACTTTGAATCATTAAATTAGTACGAAGTGAAAACGTACGTTGGGAAATAGAAAATGACACCTTACCTATTTTAATACTATATTTGTGACGGAAGTAGACGTATGTACTTTTTGCTAAAGCAGTTGGATAGTTAAATAGAAAGAGACGGCAATAACGCGTTAAAGGCACGTGCGTCGGATTCGAGGCCGCCCTAGGGGTGCTATAAAAGGAACATAGACTACGCAACATGAGTGACTGCGTCTAGGCGTGTACCTTTGTCTTTGTGATAACCATTACTGCTAAATAAAGTCACCCAACGTCTGCCCTACTCGTATACGCAAACTAATTATCATTTATTAATTATATTGTGTAGTAAATTACAGTCATATTATAGTTTCATTAATATATTCCTTCTATAATCTCAATTTAATTAATTTATATATTCCTTCTCTTATAAACAATGCTTCCTTCTGATGTCTGCTCCCGGCCCCTAGGATCTGACATATGCAAATAGGACTAAGTTAAAACTATTTATTTATAATCTTTTATACATAAACAAAATCGTACACAATAACTCTCATAATAATACACTACAGAATCTCTAACAACACAAACGTTTTAAAATTACAGTTAAAAGTGGTTTACTTAACTATCTCAGCCATATTTGACGTATTTTCATATGTAGGTAGTTTAACAATCATTGCCGTCTGTTGACCTTGTCATTAATAGGGTATATCGACAGGTTTTCCGACTGATAGTGCTCGAACGGTCGAATAGCTAGGACATATTTTAAACACATTGTTATTCTGTTTGTAAGAAGTGAATCTCTATCTTTATTTACTTATTTACTATTGTGAAAGACTATCACGTCAGTAGGTTAATTTCACTAACCTTTTAAAAGTCTACTGAAAAGCGCACAAGAAGTAAACCGCACTTCTAAAATTGTTCATTAGAAGCGAAGGTCTTTTCATAAAAACAAACATAACTTCCCTATTTATGCTCTAAAGTTATCATCAATACGAGCTGTATCAGTATCTTACGTCTAAATAGAAGAGTAGGTTTATATTTAAATTGGGAGTGTGGGAGTCGGCAAGGTAGAACAACTCCATAAACCCAGCGCAGTCCTCCCCATCCGTGAGTGCGACACCAAAGGATCATCTTGCGCATTCCTACCTGGTCTATCGGATGAGTCTAACTGAGGATTCACGGAAGCGATAACAGGTGCGCAAATATCCCTCCACCATCAGCGGTGAGAGGGGCCATCTACTGCATTCTCCCTCTCTCCTTCGTGGGGCTCCTTCAACGAGATTACGGTTTTGTAGAAGAAGGCCACTCCCGCCCAACACCTCTCAATGGAGACTATCGTGCCTATAATGCTCCGCAGCGAGAGATTCCCGCCGATCAGCGCCACCAAGACGTGACGCTGAGGTCCCCAGGTTGCACAATCCGCCACAGTATGTTGTGCCGAGTTGATAACTGCACAACACTCATGGCCACGCCAGAAGCTGAGGATTCGAGGTCCTCCTTTCATTTATGAATCAGTGCTTGGTCGGCTAGAAATCTGATCCTATGGACCTCATCAGCGTCAGACCGTAGAGTTTGAGCTCTCGCAGCTGCCCAAGCATGAGTGGTTGGCGGGCGGTCTCTTCCTTCTATGAAAACATCATCTCAAGCCATAGCAGAGGCCACCATTGTCCAAAAGAAGAGAGTTGGGTTCAGGAATCGTGCTTTTGTGCATCTCCTGTATCTTTGACAGATGATGTCCAGGGTCTAAGAGAGGAAGGTCCTCACCGAGTCTCTGATGCCCCAGTTCAGGATGTGGAGTGGGTTTTAGTCGATTTTCGGAACTGCAGCGTATCCCACACTTCTGGTTGAAGGTAATAACTTTGAGCCGGGGTATGTAGATGCATTTCCCAGCGAAAAGAAATAAGGTTTTAGTTTAACCAACATATACATAGGCAGTTTCTGCCGGAAGGACAAATGTGTAATGTTATATTTTGTATAATGTGTGGAGCAGGAAGGCTTCGGCGCGTACATTTTTAATACAAGCGAAGTGGGTCAGCACACCTGCGGCTGCGAAAGCCTTCTATGCATTACACGAAGGGTGAAAAAGTTTTTTCAAGCCCTTTTCGTTTATATATCCATAGGTATAAATGAATGGATACGGTTTTTAAGTGAACTGATGGTAAAGAGTTTTTGCCGAAATCACAAAACACTGATAAATATAGGAAATGTAGAATGTATCGGAACTAGCGAAGTATGATATGGTTTTTTAAAACATTAAAGTTGACTATATTATTTTTTATAAATTAAGGAGGTTATGGATGAATCCTTCTGGTTGCATTTAATTTAAATCCAGGCTAAATCGAGCTTAAGGTAGTTTTAAGTTTACTAGTATTAGCTTAAACCCTTTAAAGGTCGATAAATGATTTGAGTATGAAATACGACACTCAAAATGACTTCACTCTACTGCATCAGAATTTTTAAGTGGCAATGTTAATATATTAAAAAAAAAGTTATTTCCTTGAGTTACATTATGAGTGATAGATTTAGATAAGATTAAGCCTTGCTAAATACTTTACATTATGAGTAATAGATTTCGATAAGATAAGGCCTTGCTATATACTTTACATTAAAAGTAAAATGAAGATTTTAAAAGCTTTATAGATATCGCTAGTGTCGACCTTTTCGAGTCGGCGATGTATCCGAAGGACTTGCAAGATTTAATACGAGAGGATCGTTTTAACCAAATTACATTGTACCTCCTTCACCCAATTAGGGAGGTCTGCGATAACGAGAGGTCAGAGGTCAGAGGTCTGAGGGCCGGATTATAATCGTATGCATGGCGTATTATTGGATACTGTTCGCAGGGAGGGGTTCATCTTGAGGAATAAGACATGTTAATGTATACACGTAGATATAATTGATGAAGGCGTGAAAGTATTATGTATCATTTGCATTTGCGCGGCATTTTAATTCATTTATAGAATATTAACTCTTGACAAATGCTTAAGTAACAAATAACTAGAAATACGACACCCTCGCTAGCAAAATGGTGGGAGTATTTTGTCAGCTGATTTCCCATTGAGGACATTGCATTTCTAATTGTCTGTATTTGGACTGATGGGAACTTTCTGGATCGGCTAGTTACTATAGATGTAACATATTCTTGGCCTTCTCTCTCATAGGAGAGGTTTTAAACGTTGCAAATTCCTCACGAGGCGTTAACAACAATGGTGATTTTGAGAAAATAATCAATGTTCTAAGTTTCTTTTTACAATGAGAAACTTAGTCGTTGCCGAGACTTATTTAGAAGAAGAACACGCGTCTTACCACTGGGTCATCACGGCTTTTATAACGCTAAGGCTAATATACTATAGTATCTATGGGTGTTTTGTCCATGTCCCTATAAGTGTTTACTATTACAAATAATACCTTTCACCCTCATCTGGCCACAATTACCCGCCATTAGCCACGATCGCCGCAGTAACCAGCTCTGCGACCAGCACTTCGGGTAATTTATTGCAGCACCATTATTACACCTACGTATTACTACAGTACCTGCGTCAGTGATTTTGTTTAATATTTTCTTAGATTTACGAGTTTTATTTCATCTAAAGGAGTTCATTTGATAAATTTCAAGTTTTAATTGGTTTTGAATGAGTTTGAATTTTAAAAAAATCAATGTTTCTTAATTGTATGTATATCTTATCAATTCAAGTATGCCTGAAGAAGTTTTACTTAAAAAACACTTCATTATATTGTATATATATTTCACAGTGATATTCTTTATGAATGAATGAATGACAGTTCACTGCGTATATATATTGGAAAACTTATTGTATGTACATAAAGACATTGACTCTTTTAATAAAAAGAGTGAATGTACATCATATAACTTACGAAACCAAAACAAACTTGTTATAAATTCTAGTAGGCTGCATAAGATTAACAACTCATTTAAGGGTAACTGTATACGTTTCTATAATAAACTCCCACAAGACGTTCTAAAGATGTCAATTAATAAATTCAAAGTCTTTGTTAAAAGAAAGTTCATAGAAAATACCTAGACGATAGAAACGCCTGGGAGTGAACGAATTGCTCAAATTTTAATGAAAATATAGTAAAGTAATATATTATTGTAATGATGATGGTAAAATAAAAATACCCGACTGAGTTTTTTGTGGGTTCTTCTCGGATAAGGGCGCGAAGGAACCCTAGTAACGTTAGATTTTAAGCCGTTCTTGAGTTCCATCATCAGACGTATATTAGAATCAGAGTGTGGAAAAAAGAAATATAATTTGACGATTCAAAAGTGCTGTAATATGCCTACTTGAATAAACTTATTTTTGATTTGATTTGATTTGAATATAACCGTATTCACGGTCACGGTGTCGCGTATGATTCTGTTGAATTGCTTTCATAAATTTGAAACAGCAACCATTAGCAATAAGTTACGTCGTCAGTGTAATATAACACAGTGAGAAGTGTAATACCCCGTGTGACACTAAAGGTTAAACTCCACTTGAAATTCTCCGCGCTACGCGAGATTTGTACAGCGGGTGTCGCACGTACGTCTCCGCTTAATATGTTATATCACTGAATACGGCGTTATTTACGCGAATTAGAACAAAGACGCCGCTGAGAAAGTTCTCGAAGATCCTCATAATGAGGGAGACGTGTGATGGCGTGATTATGTCAACGAGCAGCCTTCAGACGGTTCATTTGAAAGATTTCAAATACGATTATATTCGTGTATTTCTAAACGGATTTTGACAGGGAGATACGATTTAATAAAAATAGCAACAGAGAGAAAATATAGATGGATATGTACTTTACTGAACACCACAAAAAACAACCCTTGCGGTTAGGGAGATGATCAAAGAAAAGAGAGAGAAGGAATTCGGAATTAAATAGTTACCGGAACGCCAGCGCCATCTATCTGCGCTGGACAGAGTCAATGAGTTACAGGCCGGTGGCGTTCTCGACAGTTCTCAGGTAAGTGTCTATTACTATTAATGTGTTTGTGTAATTTGATATCGGGACATAAAGGGATTGGACACTATAATCTGAGTTCATTAATAAAGTGTTTGATTACGCCAAGCTTACCCACCGACGCCCACAGTTTGCAAGTTGAATTATGGACCCCACTTATACATATACATACGGCGAACATAATACGCTCCTTTTATTCTAAAATAATAGGAATTGATTAAACAACTATGCAGGTGATCTTGTTGGAATCGGCCATGGATCGTCGTGGACGCGATACGTGGACGAAAAAATTGTGGCGATGGAAAAATAGTTTCGTTTTAAAATAGTGCTCAACGCCAAGAAGAGGTAGTTGAGCATTTTAGCCACGTAATTAGACGGTCTACTTCAATAATGATGAGCGAGTTTGAGAAGAAAAGGCCTCCTGGATGCTAAAAGTATTCAAGACAAAAATTAGGGGGCTTTGAAGATTGAAAAAGAATTTGAAAAAGGAACAAAGTATCCCAAATTACTCCATATAACATCTATTATCTGCCAGTGAATGTCCCGTCAAAATCGGTCCAGCCGTTTAAGAAGTAAGCCGAAGCAAACAGAAGTGTATAACTTTTAAATTATAAACCGACACTTATTTGATTTATTTATATAGATATATTACAAACAGCCAGAAAGACGGCTAGACATTATATAAATTGCTCATTTATTTATTTTTACATTTACTTATTTGCCAATGGACTACTAAAGATAGTTTGAAACACGAATAATGCTCTCTTTGCTAGCAGAAGTCCCGGCTTCAACTCCCTGTTAGTCAAATTGGACCCAATATTTACAAGNTAAAGTGTTTGATTACGCCAAGCTTACCCACCGACGCCCACAGTTTGCAAGTTGAATTATGGACCCCACTTATACATATACATACGGCGAACATAATACGCTCCTTTTATTCTAAAATAATAGGAATTGATTAAACAACTATGCAGGTGATCTTGTTGGAATCGGCCATGGATCGTCGTGGACGCGATACGTGGACGAAAAAAATGTGGCGATGGAAAAATAGTTTCGTTTTAAAATACTGCACACCGCCAAGAAGAGGTAGTTGAGCATCTTAGCCACGTAATTAGACGGTCTACTTCAATAATGATGAGCGATATTGAGAGGAAAAGGTCTTTTTTTTCGCTTATTTGATTTATTTATATAGATATATTACAAACAGCCAGAAAGACGGCCAGACATTTTATAAATTGCTCATTTATTTATTTTTACATTTACTTATTTGCCAATGTACTACTAAAGATAGTTTGAAACACGAATAATGCTCTCTTTGCTGGCAGAAATCTCGGCTTCAACTCCCTGTTAGTCAAATTGGACCCAATATTTACAAGTCTAGTTGTATTAATCGCTACAGCAAATACGAAGTAAACTACCCTCCGTGTACATGAATTATTATTTACACGGATCTGGAAATTAAGCCTCTCCTGAATAAACAGCAGAGCGGCGATGTTAATGTCTGCTAACTAGCCTTGGCTACATGCTAATCCCCAGTGTTTACTTGAGGCGGCCTGGATGATGCGTCAATAACACATTGGAGAAGGGGTCTCTGGCTTTAACGAACGACTGCATTAACAATGCAACGGCTATTGCTAATATATTGCAAGCTTCAATACCTGAGTCATATAATTCGCCACAAAATGTTCAAACTGCTTTGTGTCCAAATTACGACTAGCTCAAATGTCAGCTAATGTCCTAACGCATCACAAGAATAAGAAGATTGCTATCATCATGTGGTCTTTCCTTCCCGATTTAAAAAAAGATACACCTTCCTAAATATATCATGTTAAAAAATCAACGCTGTAAAATTGTGTCGTAAACAGAGGTCCTAGGTTCAATTACCCTCAGGAAAATATTCGATAGTTCTATTTTTTAATCTGTCATATCTAATTACCGCGTTAAGAACATATATAAACAAATTGGTATTTGTCTCCACAGAGTTGTTTAAATTACTATTTTATTAATTATTATATGTAAATTATATTTCAAATGGAATCAAGACATTTTTTGTTGAAACAAGCTTAACAAGCTCTATCGAATCTTTATGTTAGTCCATTGTTAACAAATCTGTAACCAATTTGGAAAGTTAACAATACTACCTAGAAGATATAAAGAGATTTTATTAATAAGTAACGCATACAATTTTATATTTTATGACATGAAGAATCGAAGGTAATACCTTATAGTCCTATTGTTTTTTTATAAAATATCAAGTTGTTAATTGTATTCGTAGCAAGTCTCATGTTTGCGTTACCCGAACTAAATACGTAAGTATTAGAGAAAATTCTTGCACATTCGTCGTCTGTTGCAAATGAACCTTTTAAGGTAAAGATTGTTTGAAACATTTCATTACGGAGAGCATTCAGCTCAAAGTGAAATTGAAGAATTCAACGAATACACCCTCATGTAAAACGTCGCAATTTCGCTAAACACTCTTTGAATTGAGTTTAATGACATTTTGAGTTAAATTACTGAGTATATTCCTTTGCACATGGCGGACTATAAAACTGAACAATCGTGATTACTTCTAAATGTATGCCTGGATTGTGCTTTGCACAAATTTATTAATACATACATTTTCTTAACAAAGTATTGTTAGGCTTAAATTGCAAAAAGTTATATGGGATAAAAGAAACACGAATTCAATTATGGTAAAAATTCAAATATATTGCAATATACTTTATATTGGTATTTATTTCGGTAAAAATAACATTCCAAACTCATATAGCTTGTATTAATTTTAAAGTTAAATGCTACCTATAAGTATTGGACAACAATTTGTAATTCTCGCTATTTACTAATATACATGTAACAAATTGTTTATTCACCACAACAAAACCAATACAATAAAAGTTGGCTTCAGAGTAAATTTAAATGATTGTTTATTACTTATTACAATAATCGTCGCTTCAAGCGATGGACTTCCACTGCTGGACATAAGTCTCACGTAATGATGTCCACAAGACTGGCAAAACCACAATTACAACTATAGAAGCAGGAAATAATATGACGCTCATGTAACTTTACATTACATCAAATTTTGTTATAAATACATACACACCTAGCCATAGGGGTAGGCAGAGACCACGTCCTTCCACTTGCCATGATCCTTGCATATGTCCTTCGATTCTTTCATTTTCGTTAAACCTTTTGTACGAGTTCGTCGGTTTAGAGTACTCTTGACCTGGCCCTTATTTCAAATGTCCTGGCCTTGGTCTTCCCCTTCCAACTTCCCCATTCACTCTTGACTCATAAGTTTTGTCAGTCTCTTCTAACTCTTTAATTTCTCAATTTCTCTTATTACACTATTTCTTACTTTGTCACTCAGTTTCAATCCATTCATACTTCTTAACGCTCTCATCTCTACCGCATTATTTTACTTTTGTGATTCTTCTGCCATACCCAACTTTCCATAAGTGTTGCCACCAACACTCCAGCATGCATAGCCAGTCTGGCCCTTTGAGACACCATCTGGCTATTCATAAAGGCGTACACAAGCGTACATTTAATAACTTTAATTAAAAAAAATCGTTCCACAATTTGAAGAAACACTTAGAAGATAAAAAAGCGTGGGAATGAATGACTTGCTCTAATCTATATAGAATAAACTAAAATATATATTGTAATGTTGATGAGATAAAAAGGGACACCCGACAGAGGTTGTTGTGTGCTCTTCTCAGAACAGGACGCGAGGGTCGTAACTTAAGATTGTAAGTCTTTAATATCATCATCAGTCGTACATTGAAATGATATATGAAAAAAATCGATATTTGATGATTTAAAAGTGCTGGAAAGGGTTACTTGAATAAAGAATTTTGAATTTGAATTCAATACAGTCTGTAGATAAAAACACTATTTATTTATTACAACTGTGGAAATGGGAAGTTCTATGCGTTCTTATTACATTAAATGAAAAACATCTCATTGAGCTAAACATCTACGACGTAGATTGTGCTACGCTGTAGAATGCTATGTAGCACTTGCTACGTCGTAGCGTGTATGCTACGCTTTGAAGAAGTATGTATATGATCACCTACAGCGTAGCACCCTTGCTACGCCGTAGACATTTTCAGTTTAAGATGACAAGGAACGTGAGATTTTTTACGGTCGGTAAAAATGCTACTCGAGGCTGAAGTGAACGAACAAAAGCCTCCAATGCCATTGTAAGGAAGCCTTCGACCCCGATTCATTGTGTCCACGTTAAAATACTTTATTATGGGAAGCGTTATCTTTTCAAAGATGCTCTTTTAAAGAAGCCAGCTCAGACGATTATTGTTAGATAGTATATTAAACAAATGTATAATGGATACTCACTCGTCTGTACTTTTAAACGACAAGACGTTTAGCTCAACAATAACGTAAAGACCTAGTTAAATACAGACTCGTATAACCTACGTCATAATTGCGTATTTTTTTTATTAAATCCAGAAGATTTACGTAATGTAACATAAAATGTCAAGTCCGAGTTATAATTATATAGTTTACAATATTAAAAAGCATATTCATATACAAGAAGATTTATGAATGGGTTTTGTAATACAATTTAATGGTATATGATATATAATTAAAGTGAATATAGTTCGATTGCATTTAATAAACGACGTAGGTCTGTAAATAATATAACATATCAAAAAATAAGTCATAATTGTTATAATAACCGTATTGTAATGAAATCAAAAGGTGATGTATGAATATATCTCACGTATTGCTATCGTTAGAGCAAAGCTGTATATCTTTGCACAAGCTTGATGGACACGTGATAAATGGCTTCTTCGAAGATGTGAGGAGGAGAGGGGTGGATACAATTTGCATAAACGACAGTTAATGGGACGCCCGAGTACATTAACTAAGAGGTAATCCAATCCTTCATCACAACTATGAATGATGGCATTATAATGACACTTGTCTTTCATAATAAAGTGTCTTTAATTGACAGTATTATGATCTAATATAAAATATAAGAGGTACAGCATGTTCATGCACACTTTATTGAACTTTTACAGTATGCTAATAAATGCTGTTTGACTGCTTATTTATCGAGAAAAGGCTATAGGCCATATTTCACATCATGACGAATAGGAGCGCAAAATGTTGCCAAAATGATAGAATATCTTAAGGTTCCTTTAAGGTTATAGCTTTCTTATGGTAATCAAATTAGTTCTATTTCTATAATCTTTATAAAAATACCTGGTATCAAATAACATAAATGTTCTACAACAGTCCCTTGATGCTCTCTGGTACTTCCTGGGTCGAGACAGCTCTATCTAGATCTAGATCTACCGCTGCTATATTAAAATGGATAGCAAATTACTTTATATATACGCAGCCCATAAAAAAAACATTAGGTAATAATAACGTCGTTTGGTGATACAAAATATATACAAATTTTTTTCACCGACAAAATCATTCCGCAATAAATCCACGCCAGTCAGGCTGATACATCAGTTTCCATCTGCGAGACCCTTTATACCTGATGGAGATAATATATCATTTCCTTCAATAACTCGCGAGCGTTACAACGATGTACTAAAAGTGATCCCGGGAATATGAAGGCCCTGCTTTTTTATATTTGAAGTGAAATATTTATGTATCGCAGTCTCTCTTAGGTCTTTACTGTACTAATATACAGGATGAATTAAAAATAACATTAATAGAATAAAAGAAGATTCAGTTCCTCCGCGTGTACATTCTTATGTATATTTTTTTGTTGCTGACAATTTAAAATAACTACCTGCTTAAAGGCAATTTATGTCTTGCGTAAAGAATTATTTTGGAATGTAAGTTGCCTTATTTCTCGGCACATCTTTGGTCGTATAGCGGTTTTAACAGCGACACAGGACTTCAGTTCAGACAATTAATAAAAACACACCAAGTCACATTGACTTACATTTTTTATTCTCTCCACTATTTAAATATACACAACATGCACTATACTAATAATTACTTCACTATTTGAATTTATACAATTTAGCTCTACTTCTCTTAAAAAAAACTACTTCTCAAGACACAGTTCGAAAGACTATATTAAAAAATTGTTTAAATTTTGTAACTTTGGTCATTTTTTTTGCGTTGGGAAATGATCACTAGAGGTCCCTAACTGCATTCCACTCTAGTGACCCGGATGGTACCGACTTTGAGGATCTACCACTCAATACAGTGAGACATGAAGTGCATAAGTGTGACTTTTTCCACCAAGCCTCCTCCGACGGCGAGGGAGAGCTCCAACCTCTTGCTCCCTTAGCCTCTCATTTGCCTCCTTCAGCGAGATGACGGTTTCGCAAAAGAAGGCAACCGCCCTTCACGCAACTTCACTGGCGAGCGTTACGCCAATTATGCTCTCCAGTAAAAGATCTCCACTAACCAGCGACAACAAGATATGCCGCTGGGGTGCCCACCCTGGACACTCCGCCAGGGTATGGCAACGATCTGGTGCAAGTACTTGCCGAAGCAACCATGACCGCCAACCACCTGCACCAGACGGTAGGAAAGAGATCCGTGCCTTCTGGTGAGCCAATTGTCCAGGTGAGGTCGGATCGCCTCCACGGTGACTATACCCGCAGTTGGAGACCCAAGAACTTTCCTCTATTTTTTGATCAGAGCTCTGTCGGCGAGAGGCCTGATCCTCCGGATCTTGTCATCGTAGGAGTCATCACCTCTGGAAGCTCTTGTAGCTACCGTGCACTGATAGGTGACTGTAAGGTTTTCCGCCCGCAGCTTCCAAGGGGGGTCGCCCGCCCGTAAGAAATAATTTAATAAATTTTCCCAGCGGTACATTCAGTTCTTCTATGATCCATGTACATATAACAAATGTACACGTATTTGTGGGATCCGGCGAAGTTGCGTGCAAAATGTTTGCGTCAGATGCGACTTCTTTTTTTAATATATTACATAGCATCGTCTATTTTCTAGTTCAAATAATACAATTTTAATAATTCAAATAATACTCAATTCTAAATTGAGTTTTGTTTTTAAAACACACTTAATTAATGAAACTATTTGGCAGATAGACATTAGCTATAAGAAAATTGGGGACAATACTTCTAAACTCTATATTAATCTTATTATAGTAACGTAATGGGAGCGAAATTGTAGGCAAAATCTAGGTAGTAATAAATATAGTGCTGATTCTTTATCTCCTTACTTTATTTATTTATGTACCAAAGATAATGGGAAACAAAAAACAAACAGAAAGCTTATCTCACGCCGGCTCTGTCTCACGCCGATAGACAGATGGCGCCAGCGTTCCACAGACTACCACACTCCGACATATGTAACAAAATTTATTAATTGATTTCTAATATTTACAAATAACATGTGGCATTTTAATTTGCCACTCGTCATTTAATCATGAAATTTAAAATCAAAATTTAATTAATAATTTGGAATAATGACAAAAGACACGTGGCATTTTTATTTACAATTCGTCAATTGAAACATCAATAAATAAACAATAATGACGATTAAATGTATTAAATTTCTAACATATCTTCCTTTTTCCCTCCCTGTAAGAAAGCCTTTAAAATTAGTTTGCCAACGAAGTTTCACTTCTGTCATGTGTTCTTTCTACGCATGCGCTTTTAAAAGAAATCTTTACTCAGATATTTCTATATAGAATTACGATTCTATATAGAAAAATCTAGATCGTATTACGATACGAAATATATTCAAATAGAACTTAACGATTCAAAAACAACGCGGTGCGTTCCGTTCCACGTTTTATTCTTTCATCGCCTGCAAGCGCCGGAGTCACGAAATGGTGAACGATCACTGCGATCGTAAAATGAAACGCAACATTTGGTGTCATATTGAATTTTATGGCGAATAAGTAAGTCATTTTATATTAAAGCGTCCCTTTTTAGGGTTATAGGTTCGCGCAACTTCATCTGCGTCACATAAGAGAAAGAAAACGTTATACGATTAACATAAATAAGGTTGTAATGAAGTTTATTTCAAAAACAAAGCTATATTTTTTAAAAATTCGATACATGACTAGTTAACCCACGCATTTTATACGTCACCTAAAAGAGAGAGAATCATTATATATGCTATCCAGGAGTTTATTACCAAAATTTTAAAATCAAAATATTCTTCATTCAAGTACGCTCAAAAAGCACTTTTGAATTATCAGTAGTCTATCCGTTGGTAACAAATCTTCCACGTTTCGGAAAGTTGATTCCGCTGAGAAGAAACCGGCAAGAAACTCAACGGTTACTCCTTTAAACATAGGTTTTGTGCGTTACAATGTGTTTAGCTTTCATCTGTAACTGAAATCAAGTTCAAACATCTTTCTCGCCTAAATAATTTTCGACAGAATAATATGCCTTTTGTAATAGGACATTTTAAGCATATTTTTTAAAACTATCTGGCGGCAAATCCAGAAGTGATTCGGCATTACAAGTTGGTTTAAGGACACACGAGATCTTAATTGATATATGGCACGTATTGCTCTTTTTTGTAAAATAAATACAGTTTCAATGTCCGCCGCCTTCCCCCATAACATATGCCGTAAGACCTAGTGCTATGAAATAAGCGAAATACACCATTTTGGCAGTGTCAACATCAGTGCATTGCCTTACTTTCCTAACAGCAAATGCAGCTGCTCTAAGTTTGCCTGCCAGAGTCCTAATATGGGCACCCCACTGAAGCCCAGAGTCAAGAAGACTGTAGACGGAACTTTCTTTAATGGCCTACAATCTATATGGATATTTTTACAGACTTCTTTTGCATTTGGCAAAGTGAATTCAACAAACTTAGTCTTTGCCGAGTTTAATATTAAATTATCAACAGAAAACTAACGTGAGACATGTGACAGGGTACTATTTACATCGTCATCATTTTTTCCCTTTCTGCCTACTTTAAACAGCAAAGAAGTATCATCAGCAAATAGGTCTTCACATTTGGCTTTTACATGTCTTTCACACATTTAAGAGGAACAATGGCTTAAAAAGCATAATTTTTTTCTTTTAGCTGCATTTTCTATTTTTTCTCAGGTCTTATAGGTCTTAAATAGAATATTATGATCCGAATCAGTAGCTCTTGCGATTAACGCGTCCAACTCTTCAGCTTTGTAATACTAGTTTGCGTCTGGATTTTATAAGTCTATCCAGATGTGGAACATACATACATACATCACGCGTCATTCTCTTCGGGGTAGGCAGAGACAACATCCTTCCACTTGCCACGATCATTGCATATCTCCTTCGCTTCTTTCATTCTCATTAAACCTTTCGTACAAGTGCGTCGGTTTAGAGTACTCTTGACCAGGCCCTTATTTAAAATATCCTCGTCTTCCCTTCCAACTTTCGCATTCACTCTTGACTCATAAATCCTTTTTGTCAGTCTCCTTTCATTCATTCTCTCTACATGCCCAAACCATCTAAGCATACCTTTTTCAATTTTAGTCACTACGTCTTCTTTTATACCACAACGTTCTCTTATCACACTATTTCTCACTCTGTCACTCAGTTTTAATCCACTCATGCTTCTCAACGCTCTCATCTCTACCGCATTTATTTTACTTTTGTGATTCTTCTGCCATACCCAACTTTC
>JACTOM010000897.1:199750-220764 GCA_015832385.1 Elymnias hypermnestra | reverse complement strand
GAATGGTTATACCGCCATTTGTCGGTCGCCAGAGCCTCGTCGGTAGAAGCAGGGTGCACCGCGTGCAGGTGAGGTTGGCGTTTGGAGAAACGGACTGGGACTCGTTTCTCCCTTACACCCCCCAGGATGGTCATTTAGACTTAATTAGTTAAAATATAAAACAAAGTTGTTTGTGAGTCAGACACAAATAAAAAAAAAGGAAAATTTGAATTTCATACACAATAAATGTGAGCTTAAATGTGTCGTTTCTTCTTTTGTATAGTAAGAAATAATTTAATAAATTTTCCCAGCGGTACATTTAGTTCTTCTATGATCCATGTACATATAACAAATGTACACGTATTTGTGAGATCCGGTGAAGTTGCGTGCAAAATGTTTGCGTCAGATGAGACTTATTTTTTTTATATATTATCGTCTATATCCTAGTTCAAATAATACAATTTTAATTATTCAAATAATACTCAATTCTAAATTGAGTTTTGTTTTTAAAACACACTTAATTAATGAAACTATTTGGCAGATAGACAGTAGCTATAAGAAAATTGGGGACAATACTTCTGAACTCTATATTAATCTCATTATAATAACGTAATGGGAGCGAAATTGTCGGCAAAATCTAGGTAGTAATAACTATAGTGCTGAATCTTTATCTCCTTACTTTAGTTATTTTATAGAGTTAGAACTATTTTTTCTAGTGAAACTTCTTTAGGCGTATGTCACGCAGATGTGCAGCGTTTAATGCTAATTCGTTTGAAGGTTAGGTAATTTTAATATTTACAAATAACGTGACATTTTAGTTTGCCACTCCTCATTACATAAGCTATTATACTATTTTTCATAAAATATATATGTCGGAGAATAAAAGAGAAAGGAGCATAAAACAGTGGCGTAGGGTTCTCCGCTAACATTGTCATTAGTGGCATCCATAATTCTATACTGTGGCCGTTCGTGGGTAATGTTGGTGCAATCAAACACTTTATTAATTAACTCAATCATTTAATGTTCCTGGTATTAATTTACACAAACTCATTAATAATAATAGCTATGAACGCGACAGTTTCAATAGTCGCCCGTTCTGGCGGACCGTCACCCGAGAACTACCGAGAGACGTGCGCCGGACTGCTACTATTGGCTCTGTCTCACGTCGATAGACAGATGGCGCCAGCGCTCCACAGACTACCACACTCCGACTTCTAATATTTACTTAATTTCTAATTTCTAATATTTACAAATAACATTTGGCATTTTAATTTTGCCACTCGTCATTTAATCATGAAATTTAAAATCAAAATTTAATTAATAATTTGGAATAATGACAAAGACACGTGGCATTTTTATTTACAATTCGACATTTGAAACATTAATAAATAAACAATAATGACGGACAAATGTATTAAATTTCTAACATATCTTCCTTTTTCCCTCCCTCTAAGAAAGCCTCTAAAATTAGTTTGCCAACGAAGTTTCACTTCTGTCATGTGTTCTTTTTACGCATGCACTTTTAAAAGAAATCTCTACTCAGATTTTTCTACCTTTTCATTTACATTTAAAAAAACACCGCAGTGATCCTACAATCTAGATTTTTCTATATAGAATCGTAATACGAAATATATTCAAATAGAACTTAACGATTCAAAAACAACGCGGCGCGTTCCGTTCCACGTTTTATTCTTTCATCGCCTGCAGTCGCCGGAGTCACGAAACGGTGAACGATCACTGCGATCGTAAAATGAAACGCAACATTTGGTGTCATATTGAATTTTATGGCGAATAAGTAAGTCATTTTATATTAAAGCGTCCCTTTTTAGGGTTATAGATTCGCGCAACTTCATCTGCGTCACATAAGAGAAAGAAAACGTTATACGATTAACATAAATAAGGTTGCAATGAAGTTTATTTTAAAGACAAAGCTACATTTTTTAAAAATTTCATACATGGCTAGTTAACCCGCGCATTTTATACGTCACCTAAAAGAGAGAGAATCATTATATATGCTATCCAGGAGTTTATTAACAAAATTTTAAAATCAATATATTCTTCATAGTCCGTCCGTTAGTAACAAATCTTCCACGATTCGGAAAGTTGATTCCGCTTAGAAGAAACCGGCAAAAAACTCAACGGTTACTCCTTTAAACAAAGGTTTTATACTCCCCCTCCCACCGACAAAACTCCACCGCTCGGATGGCATGCCCGGAGCACTCGACATGTCACCTGTCTTCCGTCGCTTTCGGGCAACAGGCTTCGTACCTGTTGCCACAAGCTAACCCTAAGGGGGTAGACGTCGATCATGGGCCGCCCGTCTCAGCCCCGGCCTCCTTCTAAGCGTAGCGGAAACGTCTCCATCCACCTCTCTGAGACGATCCGCCGCCTCCTTCTGCGACATCACGTTTTCACAGAAGGAGACCATCGCCTCCGAACAGACTTCCCTACCTACCATGGCGTTAACCACAGCAGGTAGAGAAAGGTCGTTTCCGACGCAGCGAGCGTGTGATCAGCAGTCGGAAGCAGTGTCCTCCACCGCGCCACACTCGTGACATTCCTTCGTCGATTCTCTCCTTGCCACTCGACACAGGTACCTCTTGAAGCAACCGTGCCCCGAGAGGACCTGTGCGAGATGGGAAGACAACACCCCATGGGATCTCTTCACACATAGTTCATGGACAGGGCGAACCGCCTCAATTGTACGATGTCCGGCGACGAGCTCCCTCCAAGTATTCTTCCACCTGACGATAAGAGAAGTTCGCGCCATTGATACTAACCTTCTCTCAGTCGCCGGTGGAAGTTCTTCATCCCGCGCCGTGTTTAGCTTTCATGTGCCAACAGAAATCAAGTTCAAACATCTTTCTCGCTTAAATAATTTTCGACAGAATAATATGCCTTTTGTAATAGGACATTTTTAGCATATTTTTTAAAACTATCTGGCGGCAAATCCAGAAGTGATTCGGCATTACAAGTTGGTTTTTATTTCTTGTATCAAAATTGTGTTTCTCTCCTTTTGCCGTATAAATAAGTATTGTCACGAATACTGTGAGAATTGGTATTTCTTTGAACTTTCTTCTTAAGGACACAGGAGATCTTAATTGATATATGGCACGTATTGCTCTTTTTTGTAAAATAAATACAATGTCCGCCGCCTTCCCCCATAACATACGCCGTAAGACCTAGTGCTATGAAAATAAGCGAAATACACCATGTTGGCAGTGTCAACATCAGTGCATTGCCTTACTTTTCTAACAGCGAAGCAGCTGCACCAAGTTTGCCTGACAGAGTCCTAATATGGGCACCCCTCTGAAGCCCAGAGACTAAGGTTATTCCTATGAAGACTGTAGACGTAACTTTCTTTAATGGTCTATAATCTATATGGATATTTTTACAGACTTCTTTTGCATTTGGCACAGTGAATTCAACAAACTTAGTCTTTGCCGAGTTTACCTGTGGGACCTGTGATAGGGTACTATTTACATCGTCATCATTTTCTACATCTGTCTACTTTAAACAGCAAAGAAGTATCATCAGCAAATAGGACTATATCACATTTGTCTTTTACTTGTCTTTCACACATTTAAGAGGAACAATGGCTTGAAAAGCATAATTTTTTTTCTTTTTAAGTGCATTTTTCATTTTTTCTCAGCTCTTTTGATCCGAATCAGTAGCTTTAACTCTTCAGCTTTGTAATACTAGTTTGAGTCTGGATTTTATAAGTCCATCCAGATGTGGAACATACATACATATCACGCCTCATTCCCTTCGGGGTAGGCAGAGACCACCTCCTTCCTCTTGCCACGATCCTTGCATATCTCCTTCGCTTCTTTCATTCTCATTAAACCTTTCATACAAGTTCGTCGGCGTAGAGTACTCTTGACTTGGCCCTTATTTAAAATGTCCTGGATTTGGTCCAGGAACGTTCGCCTTGGTCTGCCCCTTTCAACTTTCGCATTTACTCTTGACTCATAAATCCTTTTTGTCAGTCTCCTTTCATTGATTCTCTCCATGTGCCCAAACCATCTAAGCATACCTTTCTCAATTTTAGTCACTATGTTTTCTTTGATACCACAACGTTCTCTGATCACACCATTTCTTACTCTGTCACTCAGTCTTAATCCACTCATACTTCTCAACGCTCTCATCTCTGCCGCATTTTTTTACCCAACTTTCACTACCATACATAAAGGCTGACACAGATGTGGAAAGGCTGTCTTATTAGAAAAAGTGATAGCAACTTCATCAGATATTTATGATTACATTAAAAACATAGCCATTATTGATCTATTTTATTAAGAGCGTCGAAGTCTTATAGATAGGACATAAAATAAATTGGAAATCGGTCTCACAGATTTATTTTATGTTTCAAGACGCTAATAAAGATTACGATCTCGTTTTACTGACTTCGTATTTATATGGAGGTTTTAAAAGAGAAACTTAAAACACATGTGTCAGTATGTATGTCTGTTTGAGCTTTACTGTACTCACACATAAGGTACTCCTAAGAACAATTGCCTACGTATGATAGTAAGAGCTCCAAGGTACGTTATAAATGACGCCATCCACCGTAACACCAGGACGCCCACCGTCCGGAACTTGGCGAGGAGTATGTTCCGCCACGGTATTGGCAACCAGCACCCAAGAGCAGCAAACACTGGGCGTCCCCTGCCTCGTGAGCTTCTGCTGTCACTGTCTGATGTAGGCGATGATGACATATCAGTGGCAATACCCGGACTTGACCATTTAATTAATTGATCTGGATGTACACGCTACCGTAGCCAGCGGGAACTAGACCGTATGATTGCGGGCAAAACAAAACACCAGGCATCAAATTGATGTCTGAAGAAGATGCCCGGCTAAGGATGCCCTGCCTCGAGCCCCGCAACCCTCAACTAAAGTTGAGAAGAACGCAGGAGATAAGGTACTACGAAACAGTTAAGACAAAATACTTAAATATAACAGGAAAATATAATTATATTGAGTTTACACCCCTTCATTTATTTAACTTGGAGTTCTTCTGTTAGAAGTCTGTTCTGTTATTTAGGAGTACATGTATTTCATTGCCTGCCTCATTGGTCTAGTGGTTAGCATGTTCGACTACAGACATGAGGTCCTGGGTTCGAGTGCCGGGTCGGGCCAATTCAAATATCAATATTGAGTTTTCTATTAAGATTTTGACTATGAGAATGAAGGAATAGAGAGTGCACATGTGTACTATGCCTGCCAATCCGCAATGGAGCAGCGTGGTGGGTCTATGCTCTAAAAACACAGGCAGTTAATAGGCTTCTACTTACTTACTTATATGTATTTCTGCGTGAATTATCATAGATTTTTTTTCTCTTTTCCAACTGGTCAATTTACATTTTAACTGTATTTTTTTAAAATTTAGATAACCTATATTATCGAATTGCTGTATAAGGCCATTAGTGAAGGTTATATTATGTAATATTGTTTATCTATAAATTTATACATAAATGTTTTTGGCACATCTAATAAATAAAAAATAGAATATTCAATCATTCTCAAACTGTTTTATTTTATAATTACTTATATTTTAGTATGCGTTTTTAATTCGTTTTGCATTTAACAAAGGATTTATATTTATTGAGTGATATCTCTAGAACGCGTTCTGGGAGCATTTTATAGAAACGTCTACATTATAATGATTTTAAAGTTAAAACTTATTTACGAGCTCTTCATTTGGGGAGTAAGCTAGTGAATGAGTGACGAATTACGAAAAGTGTGATCTGATGAGTTAGTGAAGATAGAAAGGGAGAGGGTAGGTCTTGTGTTCATTATTGATTTGGTATTGAATTATTTATGTATTTGATGGAAGTGATGTTTGTACTTGTTGTTAATATAGTTGTATAGTCAAATGGAAAGAGAGGGCAATAACTCGTTAAAGACACGTGCCTAGACAAGGCCACTCTAGGGGTGCTATAAAAGTAGCCGAGAGTGTGGATTCCTTAGTGATTGCTTTGGGGCACGGACCGTTGTCTTTGTGATAACCAATACTGCTATAATAAATCCACCTGACTCCTGTCTTTGTCATATAGGCAAACTCATTATCATTTATTTGTTAATTATTTTTATATTCAAGTATCATTCATACATTCTAATCTGCTTAGTTAATAATCTATGCTTCCTTCTGATCTGCCCCCGACCCCCAGTAATCCGACATATTTTATTCGATTTACTTCAGTCGTTTGGTCTAATATACATTTTTATTTCTCTGTGCTCTCTCACGTTTCATGAAAGTGTCAATATTTTTATGCACATATTCGTTTATTATTTGGAAGTCAGGCGAAGTATAAGGAAGACACACCTCGTGTCGTGATAGAAGCTATAAATATGCCCTATTCGTCAAACTTCAAAGGTTGTGATTAACTCATAAAACAGGTTCGGGATATTGCATCCCTCTGAATTACAGTCGGTTAAGGGTGTACGGCACGCCATCCTGGCGTATTATTTATGGAGTCGGAGCCTCCTTTGTTTTCATTTTTATTGGAGGATTATGGACGTGTTTTTATGTACTTTGATTAAAATAAACTGAGGCACGTCGCTCTACACCGGTTTGTTTTAAAATAAACGCTCCGATTTCGATTAAAGTCAATTTCGTTAGGTGGTCTTTACTACAAAGTTATGTAATAGAACTTAATACAATATACGCCAAAGAGTTTTCAATCTTATTTTCAAAGTTTACCGAAATAACTTTGTTTAAAAAAACAACATTGCATTATTCCATTAAAAAATTCTTTCTCATAACACATATTTTATATATAAAGACACACAAACAGAATGAATATGATTTGTTTAAAGTGATATATTTGTGTTTTATAATACACGGACTTTTGCGGAAAAGTAATTTAAAAATATTGCTGTTAGATAATAAATTTCATGTACTTCAACACTCATGTGCATGTTGATCGAATTTGATAATTTCCTTTGTATTTAGATGGATTAAGTAAAAAAAAAAGTATCGGATATATAATTCGACCCTAATATCCTCGTATTTCCTCGGGATCGGGACCTACGCGGCAGTAATCACCGACAATAGCTAATGTAACTTTATAAGACTACAACCTCTAGAGCGTAGAAAAATTGCATCGCTTGACAAACTTCTAATTAACTTCATGTATCACAGTTTAAGGTTGGTTCACGTTAAAAGGAGTTAGCGGAAGCGATAATTATGAAAATATTTTTTTATTCTTTATTTTAATTTATTTTATTGTAATCAACAGCTACTAATACAGATATACGTACAGTTAGAGATACTATACAAAATAAGGCCACTTAGGATTACACATACTCGTAGATAATAACAAAAAGAAGAAGAATTTAATAATATTTATATATCAAGGGTAAACAAAGCTTAGTGTGAAACACTTTTTTGATATATACATCAAGTATACTGTCTGTTCGCGTTAAGAATTCAGTGCAGTCTTCATACTGGCCTAGCGCCCAATTAAATCTTTTCAAATTACAAGGTCAAGTTCAGTGACCAGTTGATGACACTGTGAACTAGATCTTGTAATTTAAAAGATTTGATTGCTTAGAGGTTGGGGCTAGAATGATGACTCACTGCATTTTAACCAGAACATACTATATTAGCTCACTGTATTAGCGCCCCTGTCTTATGCAGTGGTGTAAACAATGAAGGGGGGATTTAACAGAAAGGCTTGTAAAACAATAGAGATAGTAGTACTAAAATATATATATACACAAAAAATGTACCAATACATAGTCAAAGGGGTTGGTCAAACCTCTTGATCAATTTCATATAAAATACTTTATCAATACGTATAAATAGATTTTTGCAAAATGAAAATCCTGACCTTTAAATAGGTTATTTTAAAAGTAACGTCGCTGCAAGCCACCCGCTGCTCTTATGTACATGCGCCTGTCAAACAAGCTTTAGTGATTCTACGGTGAGAAGTAATTCATTTATGTTGTACTTAGTTTAAGTTTATAAGTAAGTTACGCTAAGGGAAGACAAAGCTGTCGGGACTTGACGGGATTAAAGGTTGACACACTTAGTTTACTATAATATGGCTAGTGGAAGATACAATTATTTGTAGACATGATATACTTAACAACAAAATAAAATATCTGTGGCTTTGTCTGCGATTTCCACAAAGTTTTACACACGAAATACCAGTTTGAAATGAAAACAATGTACTAATACCTTGCGTAAGTGGAGATCACATCCAAACGGATAAACAGCTATTTTAATAAAGATCGGTCGCTCCCATTTATAATGTAACCCAACGTGTAATTAGACACATTTGACAATTATAAACTTGTCTCAAGGTGTCCGCATCAAGTCTAGGCAGTTTGTTACGATATTAATTATAAACTTTTCAACTTGTTCAACACGCTTCAGATAATCAAGTAAACTTAACAATTAAATGATATTCCATAATTTAACAAGATATTTACCTTGGTAAACGATTAAGTAAATCAAAGTAAAATGTGAACTTTACATTCACTAGTATATTATTTATGGATATAATCAATATGTTTTAAATGGGTGACGTATATCTGTATGCTAATTGCATCAAGTTATAGATAGTTGAAGTTCGGATTTAAAGTTATTGCATGTTGGCCAACAAGATAATATATTTATTCAATTTCAAAATATCAAAAGGACCAAGAAATATCGATTTAAATCAATTTTGCCAGGATATTTTAAGAAACTGCAAAAACAATTCAAAACATCGAGAGATTCAAATTACTGAGTGTCAAATTATAGAGAGAAGAATGAATTGTAAATTTTAATCTATAATGTTTCTTTAGCTGCCTCATTGCTCTAGTGATCAGTGGTTCGAGCCAATTTAAAAATAGGTAGATAGATACTCTCCTACGAGTGAGACGGCCTATGCCCAGCAGTGGGCCGATAATGGGCTGATTATTACCTTTTTAATGTAGTACCTCGTGTATAAAATATTTCACATAATTAAATACGACTATTGTATATTATTCCGCTTAAGCTTATGCCTTGGGTTCCGTCAAAGGGTTGAATGTTCACTGACAGCCGCAACTCAAGTTCTAGTAATTAAATATTTCAACTGATTAACTACGCAGAGGACCGCCAGAAGTGGTTTAAGGCTCTCAGGGGAGGTATTATTTTTAATTTTCTCATGACGGCCTAAGATTTAGGAGTGACGTTTGAGAGGGTAAAAAAGATTTAAGGGGGTCGAAAGGAATGTCCGTAGTTATCAGCTTTAATATTAATGCTATTATTAATCTTCTATGAATAGCCAGATGGGGTCTCAAAGGGCCAGACTGGCTGTGCATGGAGGAGTGTTGGTGCCAACACTTAGGGTATGGCAGAAGAAGCACAAACGTTAAATAAATGCGGTAGAGCTGATTGCGTTAAGAAGTATGAGT
Source organism: Elymnias hypermnestra (assembly GCA_015832385.1). Classification (NCBI taxonomy): domain Eukaryota; kingdom Metazoa; phylum Arthropoda; class Insecta; order Lepidoptera; family Nymphalidae; genus Elymnias; species Elymnias hypermnestra. The sequence continues at coordinate 211,392 of JACTOM010000897.1, read as the reverse complement.
TGGTGTAAATTGAGTGATAGAGTAAGAAATAGTGTGATAAGAGAACGATGTTGTATAAAAGAAGATGTAGTGACTAAAATTGGTATGCTTCGATGATTTGGGCATGTAGGTAGAATGAGTGAAAGGAGACTGACAAAAAGGATTTATGAGTCAAGAGTGAATAGGAACGTTCCTGGACCAAATCCAGGACATTTTAAATAAGGGCCAGGTCGCGAGTACTCTAAACCGTCGAACTTGTATGAAAGGTACAATGAGAATGAAAGAAGCGAAGGAGATATGCAAGGATCGTGGCAAGTGGAAGGACGTGGTCTCTGCCTACCCCTATGGGGAAGATGCTATGTATGTATGTATTCATTTGAAAGAAGAAATTAAATGAGTTCATACATACATTCGGTAAAAGAAAATATGGAAAGGATTCATTGTGGATTTAAGCTCTCGGCAACAAATACCTTGAAAATTTACTTAAGTGAGTAAAATATTATAATACATCGGAGGTATTTTTTCGCCGGCAAATTCCTTTGCGCATGGATGGAGTTAACCTTCAACCAGGATTCTTGGACCAGAATATCTAATAAAAACCAGCAGAAACCCTCTTTATCTGTATGCTGAGGGCCAGACGCTCGATTCAGAATCCGACTTTAAAGTTTAAGAGACGGGGAGCAAACCAGGACCCCTCTTCTCCGGCGACTGGGAAAAGCTTCGCCCACANGGTATGCTTAGATGGTTTGGGCATGTAGAGAGAATGAGTGAAAGGAGACTGACAAAAAGGATTTATGAGTCAAAAGTGAATAGGAATGTTCCTGGACCAAATCCAGGACATTTAAAATAAGGGCCAGGTCAAGAGTACTCTAAATCGTCGAACTTGTATGAAAGGTTTAATGAGAATGAAAGAAGGGAAGGAGATATGCAAGGATCGTGGCAAGTAGGAGAACGTGGTCTCTGCCTACCCCTATGGGGAAGACGCTATGTATGTATGTATTCATTTGAAAGAAGAAATTAAATGAGTTCATACTTACATTCGGTAAAAGAAAATATGGAAAGGATTCATTGTGGATTTAAGCTCCCGGCAACAAATACCTTGAAAATTTACTTAAGTGAGTAAAATATTATAATACATCGGAGGTATTTTTTCGCGGGCAAATTCCTTTGCGCATGGATGGAGTTAACCTTCAACCAGGATTCTTGGACTTGCTGCCTTCACCAGAATACCTAATAAAAACCAACAGAAACCCTCTTTATCTGTATGCTGAGGGCCAGATATTCGATTCAGAATCCGATTTTAAAGTTCAAGAAACGGGGAGCAAACCAGCACTTTCCCTCTTTAATACCATCTGTAAGATGACAGACTCACAGAAGGAGGACACAGCCCTCCAACCTAGCTCCACACTGAGCATAACACCCAACGTGTTTAACTTAACAACGAATTTAACTAAAACAAACCTAACCTATATAAGAATAATAGAAAGGTGGAGTTAATTCTTGCCATGTGTGCATGAGCTTTGTATTAAAGCGAGGTAAAGCTGATTTTTACCGCTTAGAATAGAGAAAGCGAAACAAAACAAAGGCACGGAGAATACGAGGAGCGGGAGAATTAATACACGAGCGCAGTCGGCCAACAGTGCTAACTTATCCGTATAACGAAGCGTTTGTGCTTCTAGATTGCAGAGAAGTTTAATTACAGGACTTCTAGTGTAAAGGGGCTCGGTTGTACAGCCTCTGTAGGCACAGTTGTAAGGTTTAATATGTAACGAAATTATGTCTCGCAGTTAGTTCCCCGTAAAGTTCACGTCGCATTGTAAAGCGATAAATATATCTGAAACTAGCAGATCTACGTAACGTCAGGTATAATTTCAAAACTACTACATTTTTCGCATTTTACTCAAGATTTCCGAGGAGGTGGAAAAGACCCGCTAAACTTCTTCGTCACACACAGAGAGTGAGAGAATAATTTCTATAGTTTTAGTACTTTAGTTAAATTATTATATAATATACATCTTACGAATTATACTATAAGCAATAGTCCAACCATGAGATCGATTTCGCCGCAGTATTACCCATGTAATTCTCGATATCATTAGAATAGGCGGAAACGCGTCCTTAGAGATCCGACTTGGAGGCCGTTCTTAGAGAATCCCGACTTACAATCGGTTCTTAGAGAAACCCAACTTAGAAACCTGTTTTTAGAGAAACCTAACTTAGAAACCTGTTCTTAGAGAAACCCATCTTAGAAACCTGTTCCCAGAGAAACCCGACGTAGTACCTGTTCTTAAAAAAAACCGACTTAAAACCTCTTTTTAGAGAAACCTTATTTAGAACTCGTTCTTAAAGCATCCCAACTTAGAACCGGTCCTTAAAGAAACTTAACTTAGAATAGTGAAACCCAACACAGAAACCTGTTTTTAGTGAAACCAGACTTAGAACCTGTTCGTAGAGTAACCCGATTTAGAACCCGTTCTTAGAGAAAGAAACTTATTTTTATAGAAACCTTACTTAGAGCTTGTTCTTAGAGAAACCCAACTTGGAACCTGTCCTTAAAGAAACTTAACTTAGAACCCGTTCTTAGTGAAACCCAACATAGAAACCTGTTTTTAGAGAAACCAGACTTAGAACCTGTTCTTAGAGTAACCCGATTTAGAACCCGTTCTTAGAGAAAGAAACTTAAGTTAGAACCCGTTCTTAGTGAAACCCAACATAGAAACCTGTTTTTAGAGAAACCAGACTTAGAACCTGTTCGTAGAGTAACCCGATTTAGAACCCGTTCTTAGAGAAAGAAACCTATTTTTATAGAAACCTTACTTAGAGCTCGTTCTTAGAGAAATCACAGTTGGAACCTGTCCTTAAAGAAACTTAACTTAGAACCCGTTCTTAGTGAAACCCAAAACCTGTTCGTAGAGTAACTCGATTTAGAACCCGTTTTTGGAGAAACCAAACTTAGAAACCTGTTCATACAGAGACTTCGCGAAAAGACTTATGTAATTTGTATTTTAAGTCAAGCGATTTATAATTTTAGCCACGTGCAGTATTATTTAATAGTTTTTTTTAATGTCAACTACTTATCAGTCAAAGTCTTATCAACATGGGTTCAGTCTTTTCAAAGTTTTGTCGAAACCAAGAAACAGACAGACAGTATTTAAAATGTTAATAAATGACTGTTTAGGGAAAATAGCTCTGCTTTTGCTGGAGCATCGCCCTAAGGTAGGGAAATTTCTTGGGCTATTCCGGGGGGCGGGATTTCTAATCATGGCGTCCGAATGCCCGATGAGCCTTGACTCATCAAACTTCTCGGATTAAATTATTTTACGCCGAAATAAAGATTAATTGAAGCCTTTCAAAGGATTTCACGTTGATTTGAATTCCACGAGATATTTCACATTAGTTTTAGCTTCGATGGGATTCATTAATTCAGATAATTTATTAAAAAACTAGTTGAGTCGAACAATCTCGTCAGCTTACACTTAAATATATGTACGACGACATCTAAAAAAGAAAAGATATTTGACGATTCATAAGTTCTGCAATAGGCCTACTTGAATAAAGATATTTTGAATTTGACTTTGACTTTGAATAATATTTAAAATAAAGGATACGGTTCGTCATTTGACTAAATCGTGTTCTTAGAAACAAAGGCCATTGGTGGATTTCTAAACATTGTAATTAATGCTAATTTGCTATGGAATTGATGTAGTATTTCATAAATCATTAGAATTACTTAAATTATATTAATTGTAATTATTAAAAACTAACAAGGAATGGTAGTTTCTTAATATAACGAACATATTTGACGGCAAATATTCTCAAGTTTAGACATAATTGCATCATTATATAAAGTAATGAATGGTTATGTATGGTAGAAATTAGTTCAGTTCTATGTTTTTAATCAACGTCAGCTACCAGTTATTGTGTTTTAAGTTAATGGTACTGCTTTGCATTACAACATTAAGTGTATTTCTCCTATTTAAAACTGTTGTCTTATTAATATGTTATCATGATAAATGTGTGTGTTTTTATTTAATGTTAATGGATGTTGATGAAGCAATTGTATTTCTATATTAATTATAACATGGATAGGAAGGAGTAACTTTTGAACTTCTTGCCGGATTCTTCTCAGTAGTACCTACATTCCGAACCGATGGTATTATCATGTTCATCGGTAAGAATTTGTATATACAAAGACATGTATATTGTTAGGAATTATTAACTTACTGGGAGATGTAATGTTAAAGCGTAAGTTGTACAATTATTAATTTACTAAAATTATTGTTTAAAAGGAAACGGAAGTACTCTTTCGTGTATCTTTACCCGATGTTTCGTCCCGACACGGAGAGAAGCGATATAAAACTCTGGGAATGATACACGAGGTGGTACAGTTATGGTGTTTGATAGTGAGTGTTTGAAATCAGTAAAGTGATAAATAATTAAACTGTTGTGAAGTGATAAAGTGTATTACATATTGTATTAAGTATTAGAGGACTTTTAATAAACAGGTTGGAAGAAATTATGTATATTTTTAGAGCTTCTCATTTGCAGGTTAAGTAAAACTATTCTCATATTCTTCATTATTATAAAACATACTTTGAATGACTTAAAACATAATACTAACGTTGATACAAACTTAGAACTGTCACTAGGCGAATATTGCTTCATTCCCCTGTGCTACCCCTCTTATACCAAACACCCCACTCAAAAATAATTAAGTCCACCAATCACAGAATTTCCGGACTGTGTTAAGCCGGATGTAATGTATGTAATCGTTTCACTGATAATTGTAAAGACCTCAGCATAATAAACAAATCAGTAATTTAATAGCAAACCACAAATAAAATAATCATGATCGCTAACAATATGTAAAACCATTTCGGAAGATAGAGCTTTCAATATATACAAAAAACATTTATTGAGTTTATTGGAATTAAAAAATATTTTAGTTTAGATTATTGAATCTTATTATGAAATCCTATTTCATTTAAAAATACTTAAAATTAAAAAAAAAAGTAATCTGCCTGATCGGACAAATGATTTCTGAAGCTTCACCCTAAAAATGGCTTTACAAGTCTATTTGTAAAAGTAACAAATGAAATCAATTTAACATTAAGTATCAAAAGTTCTTAGTAATATTCTTCGACGCTCCGATCAATACCGTCACTTCCGATGGCAAGTTATTCTTGGCTTTATAGAAAATTTAATTTCCTCTTTCATGAAATTCATACTGAATATCGGGTGGGGGGATCGGGGGGACAGGGGGGTGGCAATCCAAATTATGATAGCCGTAACGTTCACTGAAAAGATTTGTAGGATTGTGGCGATTAAAGGTGATTAAAGGAAATGTTATTTGTGTCAGAAGCAGGGAGTATTTGACCTATTGTTGGCTTTAAACACCGACAGCTACCCTCAATTGCTTTTCAAATCTATATTTGTAGCTAGTAACCCTTCTACGAGAAGTAACATAAGGAGTTAAATTGCCTCTTATGCTCAATACACAATATAAAACAATTCCTGTTTATTACACTGTAATTGAAGAACAGCTGAACTGATTTTAATAGATTCGACACGAATTTATAAATAATCGAAAATATCAGGTGAACGTCTTTCCCCATATTTCCACGGGATCGAGGAGTACGCGGGTCTTTGTTGTGTATAAATTAAGTGTTAAAGGCTGTATGTACAGTTCTTAAGCTATTAAACATTATTGTAAAAGCTCAGTACATTAAAGAACTAAACATAAAGAAACTATGAACAGAAAAACACTCTAGTTACTTAAGTATGTGAGGAAATCGTGAAATGTGTACAAGATGATCTATAAAAAAGTAACTCCCTAACTGGCGTTGCGAGGGAGAGCATAATCCCTCCGTTTACTTTAAAATTCAGTTTATTTTGTCATTAAGTTGTTTGATACGTAATTTTTGTTTAGAGAGATTATACCGTGGGCTTAAAGACTATTTGATTTGTTTAGGAGGCGTCTAAGGAAGAAACGAAGCGCGTTTTATTTTAAATAGACCTTAATCTCACATCACTTTATTTTCTTATACTTCTTATTAAAAAATGGTATACTATAACTTCAAGAAAAAATATTATTCACGAAGTTTGTCGGTTTTAAATGGGCTATGGTTTGAATATGTCGTAATATCGACAAGATTCAAACGTACAAACATTTCAAATATCTGCCACCACTTTTTTCTTTTAAATGTTGTCGATAATGAGGATAGGGACAAAACATTAAATGCTTGGGAGTAAATGAATTGCTATAATCTTAATAAAATGAATTCTATTTGTATTGCGATGATGATGATAATAAATATAAATTTTAACAAAAAAAGAACCGCCTTCCAAGACAAACTTACAAATAAATTAAAATGGTCTAAAAAGTAAGAATTAACTGCGTATTTTTTTATAGTGTTCTTCGTATTGTTATATTCGGAGTCGGTGTCAGCCGAGGGAGATGTTCCCGCGTGTCCACTTGGCAGCTCCCGCCTATATGTAGGTACCTCGGCTGACACCGACTCCGAATATAACAATACGAAGAACACTATAAAAGAATACGCAATTATTTCTTACTTTGTAGACCATATCAATGTATTTGTAAGTTTGTCTTGAAGACGGTTCTTTTTTTGTTAAAAATTTTATTTATTACCCGAAACTCTTATACCACCGCTTAACACATAATTAACCTTTCAAATATTGCAATGCAGCAACAAACGTAAGGTCATTGGCATTTGATAAGACAGTTATATATTTTGCCAAAAATCACACTCTTACTGTAGGCCGTTGAGGAGTTCCATTGATCTTCATATTTAACTATTGACTTGACGATACCGAAGTTACGGTAGGCGACTCAAATATCTGGATAGCTTATAGAAGATACTGCCGAGTATCGTTGATATGCTCCTAAGAATTGAAGAGTTCCGTCACTTTGTCATGGATTCCATCATGAGAACCTTACCAAAGTATCACAAAACAACCCATTAAGTATATCCTTTCTAATAAAAAAAAAATAATTATCGAACTCGGTTGGCGTGATCTTGAGTTATTCGTCCATTTGTCGCGCACATTCTTACGCAAATTTAAGACTTATCCGGTTTTTGTCATGGATGCCAATATCAGAACCGGTTTAAAAAAAATGGGACCCTATGACGAGCACCACCTTTCATTAACAAAAATCATCAAGATCGGTCCACCCAGTCGGGTTATATGAGGCCACAAACATAAAAAAACAGACGAATTGATAACCTCCTCCTTTTTTGAAGTCGGTTAAAAAGGAGATCCAACTGAGTTTTTTGTGGGCTTTTCTGCTCTAATATCAGTCGTATAAAAAAGTGCTGTTAGTCTTCTTGAACAAAGAATTTTCCAATTTGAATTAAATAATGCAATGGTTAGGTTTAGAAATGACTCTTTCTTGGCATGTAGCTGCGACACGATATTGAGTTAAGTAAGATAAGGAAATAAAATTATGTCATGCAGTACAACATGGAGCATGTTAGTTTGGACATTGCCAAGATTTTTTGGCACCGAAAATGATTACATTCTTCAACTTAATCCCGATATATATTACTGCCATTTCTATTTTGTACAAATAGCTTTCAACCCCCATTGAATTATTAAGACGTGACTTTATGGATAGTATTTTTTGGAATCGATGGAAGTTTAATTAAATATCGAAAAATTAGCGTGTCTTTGGAAGAGAAGTAACAATATTTAACCGACTTCAAAGAAAATGAGGAGGTTATCAATTCGTTTGTATTTTTTTTATTCTCCGACTCCGAATATAATAATAATTGTAATATATTAACGTAAGAACTTGATAGATTTATAAGTAGGCCAATATTTTTCATTTCATTTTACTTACTCTAAAAATAATATGCAATTATTGTTAACTTTATAGAGAATTAATTTTGTTTAGAATAATTTGTTTTGCAGGTGGTTTCCTATTTTTTTTTTAGAAAGATTTTCATTTAAAAAGTAATATTTTAGTTTTATATTTATAACTTTCTTCTTTTTGTTTTCTTATTGGCATAATACCGGATGCTATTTTATTACTAACAGTAGTCTAAGTTGGAACTTATAACATCAACTATTTGCCGGTGACAATTGTGTCCAAATAGGTCCAGCCGTTTTAGAGATTAGCGGAATAGAAAGAGAGAAAAATTGGTAACTTGACATTAATACCGTATATGTATTTAGTGAAAGGAAATTTGAAATTACAATTGAGACTCTCATTTTATTTACTTGTATACACGATACGCCAATCTTTTTTAACTTGGGCAATCGCTGTACAGCTTTCCATCGCTTTTAAAAGATTAAGTTATTTAACTGGCTTTCAATATTCATGGTTTACTTAAGAAACTTTGAAAATTATGCTTCGTTAAGAAAATATAAAACTAAACTTTGAAAATCAAGTACGATTTACGTTAATTAAATTCGCAGATGTTATATTTCACTTTCAGTTCGTAGTAATCTTATAAACATTTTGATATCTTTTAATTAGTTTCCGATATTGTATTTCCTGTAAAATGGTGATTTAACTTAGGTAAACAATAGTCTTATTTCAGTTTATTTCATTGATTCTGATGAACAATAGATGATAGTAATAATAATTCGATTTGAAACAAAGTGTGCGACTTATATTGGATTATGTTCTATATTATAACTTCATTTTAAATTCATCCTGTATATAAGTGTATCATCGTAACTGCTTCTTAGTAAAGATCCAACAGAAAAGTATATCTATCAATGTTCTAGTAGGCTGCTGGGTACAGGCTTTTTTATTTATAAGAGAGAGGGTTCTAGATCATAGACCCACCATGCTGCTTTATTGCGGGATGGCAAACTACACATACCTCAAAATATCACCCGGAATATTTCGGTTTAACCAAAATGATGGATAAGATAGAGTAATCAAGCAGGTGACTTTCCTTTTATGAGTAACCTACCAGTAAAGACGTACCGCCAAAAGAAAGAGATTTGTTTTCCGTTACGATACTGTGTAGAAACCGTAAGGGTTATATCGCCTCTTACCAGATTATCACTTTCCATTAGGTGAGAGCACAGTCTACCGCTAAACTGTCGGCCGTTAATAAAAACCTATTGCAGTTTGTTGTGGATTCGAATTCGTAACTTCTCTGAATGAGAATCAACGCATTTCACCACTAAGCCAGTATGAATTTTCCTGTACATTCAGTGTGTAATTCTTCTAATTTAATTTGATAATATTATCCTTCTTCTTCTTTCTCTTAGTATCTACCCCTCGATTTTCATAAAAAATACGAGTGGCTGATACTATTATTTATTGCAGTTACAGTTTTAAAGTATTAAACCCTTTAAGAGTCCTGTAAGAGGCAGAAATCAGATCTGCCCAGTGTTTAGGATAATTACCAGACTGACTGGATTTAAAGATACGAAACAAATTTATAAGGAAACAATGTTGATTACTTGTAAATTGAAAAACCTGCAATTCCGCTGTTAATTATGGAGGTAACAGGTCGACAAAATGTGCTTGAAAATAACCGTTTCTTGGAGTTGGACAACAATTTGACTCAAGTTAAAAAAAAGTCATAAACTGAAGCAAAGCAAGCGCAAATTGCTAATAATATACTCGTAATAAAATGACAAGACTTATCTATATTGGTGTATACAAGGTATTAGGAGACCGCTCCCGAAAACGAAGACAAACGACAGTACTAATGACAACTTTGATGATGGGTGGGAAAAACACAATCCTGATTAAAAAAACATCCTATTTTTGAAAACGTTTTATTAGAATTAGTAACGCTCTATCATATTAGTACAGATAAATGAAATGATAGATCGGCCACCGCTGGCTGCGGGCGTGCGGGCAGCTAGAGGTCGTTGACCCGGGCTAGATGTAGACTCTTTTTAATTTTGAGTTTCATTGCTGGTTTTTTTTTTACTAAAGTTATGTATTTCTTATGAAACTATCATTTTATTTAGCCGCACTACACGATAAAGGGTTAATAATAAATAAAACGTTTTAAAGTTAGGATTTTTTAAATCAGGATGTATAAGCCTACTACAATAACGGATCACGATATAACCGATAGTTAAATGAATATAATTTTTAACATGTTAACTTTTATTTCTGGCACAGTCTTACTAATACATTTAACTCGTCATGCAAGGGTTGTAATTATGACAGACAGACGGAAAGGGTTGCTAATTACATTTTAAACGTCAGCAATAATTAACCGAGCGACGTATGGCGACGCGAGTCTTTCCTACCCTTTTTTCGTTTATATTAATTAATGTTGAATTATACAAATGCACCAGTCACTTGCCAGATTAATGTTAATTTACATACACTACTTTGGTCTGTGTGCACACTGAATATTTTTATGGCATGGTGGGGGAAAATTTACGTTACGCGTTACGTAATGTATGTATAAATGCTTGTTGAAGCGTTTACTGTATTCAGACGCATTTTACTGAAAGAAATTATGACAAAATACTTATATACAAGATGAATTTAAAATGAAATAATACTATACAGCGCAAAGACGGTTCTCCTACCCAAACCTCTTAAAGTCACAGTTGAAAGTAGTTTAGCTGATTATCGGAACCTTATTTAACATTGTTTGTTGTCAGTTGTATTGTATGGACTTTAGTAGAATACCTTAGTAAAAAGACAAAAGCATTTGAGATGTGAACTTACAGAAGGATGCTCAGCATAAGTTAGACAGCAAAGGTCTTATTTTGAGGTAAAAACCATGAAGTGGCGTAAAATTTCATACTTAGGGCATATTTTGTGACATGATAAGGTACCGCCTGATATAAACTATAATAATGAGGAAAATTGGCGTGAAAAAAGACGTGGGGAGAAAAACGAAGTTATGGCTACGTAATATAAGGGTATGGATTAGCATAAAAGCAGTCTGTCAATTGTTAGGGTTAGCCATGGATAGGGATAAGTTTGAAAAACTAACTCGTCGTCGTCGTCGCTTCAACCGATGGACGTCCACTGCTGGACATAGGTCTCACGTAATGACCGCCACAAGGCCCGATCTTGCGCCGCCTGGCTCCAACGGCTACCGGCGACCCTCTTTATATCATCGGTCCACCTTGTGGGGGGTCTGCCTACACTGCGCCGTCCGGTGCGGGGTCGCCACTCCAGCACTTTCGGTCCCCAACGTCCATCGGTCCTTCGGACTATGTGCCCCGCCCATTGCCACTTCAGGTTCGCGATTCGTAGGGCTATGTCGGTGACTTTGGTTCTACTACGGATCTCTTCATTTCGAATTCGATCACGTAGAGAAACTCCGAGCATAGCCCTCTCCATCGCACGCTGAGTGACTCTGAGCTTCCGCATGAGGCCCATAGTCAGCGACCACGTCTCAGAACCGTAGGTCATCACTGGCAACACGCACTGTTCGAAGACTTTGGTCTTCAGGCACTGAGGATTATCGGACGAAAATATCTGGCGTAGTTTCCCGAACGCTGCCCAACCGAGTTGGATTCGGCGGTTGACCTCCTTCTCGAAATTGGACCTACCTAGCTGGACTATGTGTCCCAGGTATGTATACTCGTCAACAATTTCGAGTGTAGAGTTCTCAACGATGACTGGGTGGAGCGGAACATGGATATTGGACATAACTTTCGTCTTATCCATGTTCATTTTTAGGCCCACCTGTCGAGAA
>JACTOM010000897.1:4116-196772 GCA_015832385.1 Elymnias hypermnestra | reverse complement strand
ATTCATAATATTTAGCATCTCCTGTAGCTCATTAGCGGATGACGCAAGTATTACTTGATCATCAGCTTAGAGTAAACATTTGATGAGTAATTCATTCATTCTTAACCCATACATACTTTCTTTTAAATCTGTCAAACATTTATCCATGAATAGGTTGAACAGCCATGGTCACGCAACATATCCCTGTCGAACACCTCTTTCGTTTATTCTGACACAAGCACTAGATCCCTCATAGAGAGACTTCAATGCTTGAATCAGACAACCGCTCAACCCATACGTAGATAACGTTGACCACAGCTCATTCCTCACCAACTTTATGGCTTGTTGAAATGTGACATGCGATTAATGGAGGAAAGAAAACACACGATGCGATGGAGAATAGATTCGATGGATCGTATTCGTACGTTTTACACCATGTATGAAGTATAGTCCCTTTTCATAAAGTTTACGTAGATACGGAGAAATAAATAATAAATCTTACTACACGCTTTTTCACTGGATCCAGGCTAAGTCGGTGGCCGAGGCTAGTATCATTATATATAGAATAATATTTTTCATACTACGTTTTGCAGCTGAAAAAGCAAATGAGCTGCGCTTCATGTCCCTTTTCATATGGTCGACGTATACGTGGAGAAATAAGAATACATGAAATACGCAATCAGCGCGTTTTGTACGTTCGTGATTGGCAGCATTGAGCTGGTGCTGGGCAAACGTAGTTAGCCTGTTTGTGTGACTTTTATATTTAGTGGTTTTTGGGTCGTGACCCCGCACACTTTGAGATTATGATAATTCATTATTGTAATCGGCCTCTCTTACGGTCCACATGCACGCTCGGTTCACACAAGGTTACAATTACTGCAGGATTACTAATTGTAAGCGTGACTCTAAACTTCTATATTTTTCTAGCTTATTTGGAATGATAATTGGGTTAAGAATTGAATACCCCGTGTTAAACTGTAGATAGTTGGATGACAACACTGATAGCTCTGAAATGTTGGGAGTTATTGAGTAATATAGTAGTAACATTAAAAAAAACTAAAAACACTGTGCAATATTACGAAATGTTATGCACTACGAAGTAACTTTAACGAACGGAACAATTGTGAGAATAAAGTCTTTCCAGCGGCTACGTAGTGTAGTTGTTTTAAAAAGAAAATGCGCTAAATTGTATAAATTCAAATAGTAAAGTAATTAGTATAGTGCAAGTTGTGTATATTTAAATAGTGGAGAGAATATAAATTGATAGTGTTTTTATAATACTCGTCTCAAAGAAGTTATTATTATTTGTGACAGATTAACTCTTAACTGTAATAATGTAACATATGTTAAAGTCAAGATTGTAAAATTTTGGTTAGATAAAAATTCACTTGCATAAAGATTAATAACACTATCTATCCACATTCTGCATTATTCGTTAAAATAAGGTTATTGTAAATGCGCTCACAACGTGATAAAAACGCGGGTGGCAATGCCATACTTTCGTCCCGTGGTCCGTATATAGTTTTTCGTCACCCCGCGATCGAAAGTTAGATAAAAATGTATATTGTAATGTCTACAACAATGTTAAATAACCAAAGAGTTGTTTGTTTATCACAACTTTCAAACACAGACTATATTATATATAAACTAAACTTAGGTATGCAATCAAAAATACAACAAGTATGCGAAACTTATAAAAATATTTTAAGTAAATTCAAGAAAATAAATTAATCAACGTTAGCTACCAGTTATTGTGTTTTAAGTTTATGGTACTGCTCTGCATTACAAAGCTAAGTGTATTTCTCTAATTTAAACTTTTGTCTTAGTGAGTTAGGGATTCATTTATATTTTTATATTAATTATAACGTGGATAGAAAAAAATAAATATTGAGTATCTTGCCGGATTCTTCTCAGTAAATAAAGTAAAGCATGTAACAGCCCATTAACATCCCACTGCTGGGCACAGGCCTTCACACTCATCCTACACGACCGGAGAGAGATCAGGCGCAGGACCAAAGGCTTAACGTGCTCTCCGAGGCACGGAGGTGGATTACACCGCCAATTTCCCAACTTCGGGCAAATATTGAGAAAATCTTAATAGAAAACTAGACCCGGGACTCGAACCCAGGAACTCATGTCTGTAATCGAACATGCTAACCAATAGACCAATGAGGCAGTTTGGTTATTTTAGTTAAAATTATGAGTGTTTCATTATTTTACTGATTTTTTTTTAAATTCCTGACACATGCGTCGAAAATTACGCATTTCGGAAATCAAAGTTGCACTTTCGTCACTCAAAATAGCGCCGAAAGTATGAACTTTCGGTACAAGCATGATGATAAGATATATTGATAGGTCTTATGGACATTCAGAGGGGATTTTGAAACTTTCGTTACATTGAGGCTCGTTATATTAAAGTAAGTCGGTATTAAGATAACGTAATGTATTGGTTTTGTGTCGTTTATTTAAGATCCTTTGAGAATGTCAATCTGTTTCTTTAACGAACAAATTTAGGAATATCTTTGTTTTACACGTGTACTATATTGTACATTACGGTATATTTTATATTTGTAGTATAATCAGTATTTCATATGATCTTAATTTTCAAATGGCATAAAAATCGTGTCTTTTATGACGCTCCCTTTTAAATGTTCCCTTAGGAGTCCCTTTCAAGATTCCCCCAAGTACCCCTCTTATGGGATTTTAGGGACTAATTATGCCTGTATTATTCCCTGTTTTCCTTATTTTTAACATAAACATGTCTTTGCAAACACTGTCAAAATAAATCAAGTTTGCATAAGTTAAATTTGACTAAATTTTGTACATTTGAAAGATAGTAGTTCATTTTAGTAATAAACTCAAATCTTATGAAACGACTAGTGGCTTTGTAAGAGAAGTTATAGTTACGATTTCTAGCGAATATAATTGAGGTAATTGCATCTTCTAATTTGTCTACGCCTGGAGATATCTGGAGGCTTCGGTCGTGGCTTGTTACCATCTTACCAATAAAGAGGTGCCGCTAAACAAAGAGATTAATCAGCCAGGTTAACACATTCATCATGTAAACTATAGATAGTTGGATGACAATACTGATAGCTCTGAAATATTGGGAGTTATTTAATAATATAGTGGCAACACTTAAAAAACATTAATAAACGGACATTTTATTAAGATCTTAATAAGGTCTTTCGATCTGTGTCTCGTGATGTAGTTGTTTAAAGAGAAATAAAGCAGAATTGAAATTATTATTAGTATAGTGTAAGTTATGTAGATTTATTTAAATAGTGTAGAGAATTACAAGTTAGTTAATGTGAGCTGGTGTGTTTCTCTAAAAATCAATCAAGCAACTGCGTATTTGTCAGAAATAAATAAAAGAGTGCCTTCTCAACAAAATCTTCTGGGAAATTATTATTGAAATCTTATTCAGTTAAAATCTGGTGTGGAGGCTCCTTGTTTTTGGGTAAAGATATGATAATAATTCATGTTATTTTGGCACTAGATAAACACGTCTTCAGCTGGGTTATAAAAGTTTTCATAGTCCATTCTTGGCGACCATCCTCACAATCTCGCAGTAGTTTGCGAAGCCGTAAAAGTGGTCGTTGAACCCTTCCGCAATGGAGTGGATTGTTCTATCATAACATTACGTTATAGGAATTGACTATTACAAAAGTTTGTCTATCCTACTAGTATTATAAATATGGGAGTAATGTTTTTTCTAACCCAATATTGCGCTTTTCGGTGAAAGAGTAAAGAAACATGTATGCTCCAGTTTTATAAGTGAGGAATCTTATCCCCAGCTTCACAATCTTAAAAACTTAAAAGTCATTTAAATTAAACAATAACTTTGTCTGGTATGCCCTCAGAAATCTCGGCAGACTTATTTAGTGTAATGAGCATATCTCCCCCAATGATAACAGGGATCCGTCCGTCGTTACGTATTTGCCCAGCATGTATTGTAGTACAACTTAACCGGATATAAAAGACGTGTATCAAAGGCCGTCCTCTGCATACAGGTTCTGCGAGCCATTTAATTGGGTACCACTGTTTGTCCGCGTCTCGGGAAATCCCTCGGAACCCGTTTACATTTCGACGCGACGATAAATAAATTAACGATCGTTTTATTATCACAATCCATTGTCCTAGGGTGGATCCACGAGATAAAGAGGCACTGTGTCACACACCATATAGTTAAAAATAATTCTGCTCAAATAATTTCATATCTCGAGCCTGTGAGACATATAATTGCAAGTTTAACGATATACATATATTTCAGACATCATTATACTTCTTCAAGAGGGATACTTCAAAAATTATTAGTACCAGCCATTGTTTATTAAATGTGTGTACATGTAGTGAATTACACATGATAAATATGTATTAATTTAGCTTGTAAGCTTGCATGTAAAAAATATCTGTGGAAATTTGATTAGTTAGTGTATAGTGTACTTTAGGTTAGTTATAAGAATGAAAAGTAAGGGTTTGTTTCCCTTAAAAATAAAATAAATAATATAGTGTATACAAATAAACAAATTGCAGTGTCTGTTTATAATTTCAATAGTTGGCAGCGTGTTCCTCATTTATAGGCTGTTTTAATGTACATGCACCTGGCAACTTCACTGGGTAGCCTCAAATTGTTAAATTCGAGACAAAATTTGTATATATTGTCATTTGTCTAATTGTTATTTAGCACATATATGTCGTCACGCAAGAAATATGCCTTTAAATATTTGTTATAAAACACAAGTGCCTCTTAGTGTCCGTTCACACAGACCAGATCGGTGAGAAGAGATTTTAATCGCGATTGAAATGGAGTGTTGGATAGTTGAAATAAGGTTTATTTTTGCATTTCACCTCTATTGTTCAGGGATTCTCTCTCTCTTGCTGCTGGCAATGTAAAATATCTATACTGTGTATTCACATAAATGTAATATATTAAAGACAATATATCTCTTATTCAAATAAACTCAAAAAGTTCTTTTGAAACGTCATTAGTCTGTTTATTGGCACCAAACCTAACAGAGTTTCGGAAACATGATTCTACTGAGAAGTAACCGCAAAGACACTCGGTAATTACTCTTTTAAATATACCTTAAATGATTATAAATTCGTATGGCCAAATCGAAAAATTATTCCTAAATCTTTGTAGGGGGCCTTCAACGCATTAAATATCTCAAAGACACCGTGTAAACGTGCTCCAGCGGGAATATTATTAGGGGCCATGTTTACTCGACCCTTCAAGCAACTGGTTTGCAGGCTTTTACTTTATTGATAAATTATATTTGCTTTATGTACGCAAATATTTGCGGATATCGGAACTCGTAGTGGGTTGTGGATTTCGACGGAAATCCATAAATCAATAAAGAATTTCAATCACATAACCACATCGTTGTTACGTACGAGTATATTAAAATGGATATACTTCGATCAATTGGTTATGGACTACTAATTGATGGATCGGTTGGCTCGTCAATCAGCAATCAGCTTCTTTATCAGTGAGAAGGTTTTTGCCTAGCATGAGTGTTAATGACTAGAGTGAGAAGTTCTTTGCCCATCATAAGTGTTAATGACGAGTGAGAAGGTTTTTGCCTATCATGAGTGTTATTGGCGAGCGTGAGAACGTCTTTGCCCAGCATGAGTGTTAATGGCTAGAGTGAGAAGTTCTTTGTCCAGCATGAGTGTTAACGACGAGAGTGAGAAGGTATTTGCCCCGCGCGAGTGTCAATGGCGAGAGAGAGGTCTTTGCCTAGCTTAAGTGTTTAGTTTTTTAAAGTGAATCCATTTTCCAGCGCCTTGAACGCTTCCTTCTCAAAGAAGGTACCTATTTCAAATAACTTGATGATGTTCACTTATGTATCCTTTGAAGAATATGCCGTAGGTTTCGTCTAGTACTCCATAACTTCATAAAAGCCCCGGCAGACTCTGCTCGTGATTGAATCCCGCTCTTATAAAATATTCATGTGATATGATAATCCCCCCCGGGATTATATTTGACAGACGCAGTAGTTTAGGCAAATTATCGAGTTTTCCAAATAAGAGGGACTCTAATAAAATTGCAAGGGAATATTGGCTTGGGTTGAAATTGTTTATAAATTCAACGCAATCTCGAAAGTTGATTTCGTTTTGTAATGAACTTATGTATACTTTATTTAGTATATAAACCAATGTAAATTTATTCTCACCTACTTATAACATTAATACTATTATTTTATAAAGAAATATTGCATATAATATAGTGAATATTTACATGATTTTCGTCCTTTATTATGTACCTCTAACAAGTCTAAAATTCAAACATTGTATTTCATTTCAAGCGAATTTGTGTTTTAAATTCTCATGAGAATAAATTCTTTAACCATAAATTAAGGTTCAATTCTTTCAGTCTATATAAATAAATAAAGATGAGGGTATCTGTCTGTGAAACAAACTGTAAATACATTTACATATGACATCTTATAAGTGGCAGATATCAAATGTTATAAAGAGTACTAGGCTACGTTATTTTAAAGAAACATCGCTTTGATCCAAGATTATGAAAAAGGCTCGTATAATTGCACTGGATCGTTAAACTCAAAACTGTACCGGGAGTGCGTTAAAACAAAGAAACATTAATAATTGTTTTTCACCGTCGGCATCGAGGAAGCTTCCTTCTTTATAATTCTTTCCCTTTTGACTTTATGAAATAAGTTTTCCTTTAACAAGATTACGCTTTACGAGGGAAAAATTGGGGGATAACGAATTTGGAAGTGCAAGGCGGGACTTCTCAAAGAGATTGTTTTGAATTTCACGAGACGGACGGATTTATTTCGATATCTTTTTATCTTTTCTTCGTGGTGTCACCCGCGTAGTTCACGATCCGGTGGAAATACACGGAAGTACGTATTGAATGGCCGTTTATATATCGTATATTGCAGTTGGGTAAATTACAAGTTAATCACGAATAGCTTAGAAGATGTCGTGCCTCATTGGTCTAGTGGTATGTATATTTAGTTACAGATATGAAGTCCTGGGTTCTAACCCTGTATCAGGTGAATTCAAATGATATAGAGCTTGTTATGGAAATTTTCGTAATATTAGCCTTGTGTTGTTGGCGCCTGATCTCTATCCGCGAGTGTCATTCCACTATGAGAGTGAAGGAAAAGAGAGTGGACTTGTGGCCTGCAGTTGAACAGCTCTATCAATTCTATGAGTGAGGAGGACGTTGCTCAGCAGTGACAGTAGTTAATGGGCTGCTACTAAACTTTACCCTTTTAACTAACATTAAATGAGTGAGTGACAGAGATTTCTTTTCGCGTTGTTCGCTCTATAAAGTTTCCGATTTGAAACAAATCAATTAGGACGTCTAACGGACATCGTTATAAACAATCAATAATCTAAATATTCTCACATATTTCATTAATTTCTGTGTCTACTTCTTTTTATTCCTCAATCATGCAGCGTTTTGAATTAGGATATTTTGACATATTGTGAAGAGACAGATCTAAAACCGTGCTTATGACAACTCGACAATTGATTTTAGGTTTTCTTGTTACATATATTTAAGCGAAGCTCATCCATGGGTGTTGTTTACTAAAACTACATCACATACACACAAACAGACGAGACAGACCAACTTCACGAGTATCGCACTCGGACAGTGTTTGCGTTCCTACAGGATATTGGTTGCCGGCGGCGAGCGAACGGCGTCCAGAACTGCTGTTGCTTTTTGTGTTGATTGCCAAGTGGTATTATATGATCCCACTTTCAAATTGTAACCTCTGTTATCTATGTTTGATCGGTTATATTTTATTTATGTTCAAACATCGGGAAATAATAAGAAAGTATCAGTCATCCGTCGAAATTAAAACATCATTTTCCAACATTGACATAATTTACTTAATTTACCAAAAGTGCAAACAGAAAAAGTTATTTCATCGTTAAAAATGCTTCTCAGTAATTTTAAATCCTCTAGATTTCCAGAAAGACTAATGATATTATTAAAGATCGAATTAACATTAAATTACGTGTTCATGCCGGCCGTGAGCTGCAATGGACGCGACCCTGAGACTCGGGCCCATGAGAAGTCCAGGATTCGGTTTAGTCACGAAACGGTGGGAGAAGAGAACATACGGGGGGGTTTCCACTGGTGGGGAGTTCGAACAGACGTACTAGGCACCTACCTCGGATTCCGTTCACTACTCTCCACTGGCAGCGATACCTCCTGGCAGGTGACGGTTCACGTGTGGGTGTATTTGTATTGTGTGGTGCGTGATATGTGTGTGTGTGACCCGGCCAAGGCGTCGCGGAGGGCTGCTATAGGCGACACTGGTCTGGTAGCCACTCCAAGGCGGTCTTGTGCACCATCAGGGACAGAAATGTTCAAGAACTAAAGCCCACGTGGGCCTGAATGGACTGTGGCCGCGTGGACCTGCCGCACTTTGTGTAATTCGAGAAAGAAGGGCCACTAATAGGTCCTTAACGCGACGTCTTCACCAATCGCAATTACAAACCAATAAACCGCGTAGAAAACTGCAGGTTTTACAAAAAAAAGAAAAAAATAACATGAGGCTGGTCATTATCGGCCGAACGCACCATTTCTTGACCGATGGCAGCTGGACACAGCTCGACTATATTTTTTGCTGCATGGGTTATGGAACGGTGCAGGAGGGGCCCTCTGACGCATACAGACGCGCCGCTTCCCGATAGTTAGCGAGTTAGTACCTCGAAAAGCTTACAGATGGCGCGAACATTACGTGTTGGAGCTTTTGTGCTAACGATCCTATATAACCTAACGTTAAATTTGGGATAAGTTTGTGATTTATTATATAATATATTGCAGGCTTACATGATTAGTTTTAAACCTGTTGATTGTATATTATAGATCAGTTTTTCACCTTAGTATGCAACTGAATGTAACAAAGCTGAATTAAATGCATCGAAAAACTGTTTGTATTGTATAATGTTTCAGAATTTCACTTGTCTGTAAGTGTGAGTTGTTTGAACGATGAAATGCATACGTTTAACATGTGATTAACCTAAATTCGAGTCGCGTATTTGCAGTTACGTAGACTACATTTGCGACGTACATCAGCTGGAACGGTTTGTACAGTCGCCTGTATAAAGCTCAAAAGCTCTTTGTTCCTTCAGTAGTCAGCCCCGTCGTCAATCTACCACTGATTTGGAAAGTCGGTTCCACTGAGAGTACTTCTAAATATTTTTATCCCTTAACAGTTTTCAAAATTATAATTATTCTTTTTTTGTAAGAATAGTCTCTCACTTAATACAGCTTGTTGAAAACTTAACACGTAGACAGTAGTTCTAAAAACATTAAGTTGGTAAAATGAGAACTAAATATTCCAAGTCCATCCTGGATCAATTTCGAAAAATAATGTCCTGTTGGCCCTGTCCATCGGAAATCGGAATTCCTGTAACATTATATTCCCTGTTTTCATACTTTTTATATATAATATTTTATTATAATTTATGTTTTAACATTTATTCATAGTACAGTAGTTTTTTGCAACCTGTTTTCAAAAGTAAGTCAAATAATTTGACTGTATATTCTACAGCGTTTCTGTATTAAAAGAGTTCGCGTCTCAAATTTTTATTGGATTATAGATGCCATTAAAATACAAAAACGTAAAAATGTTAATAATTTTTATATATTTTTGTTTTTATTGACCTTTAAGAAGACAAACAAATCTACTTCAGAGTAGGATTTGTCAGTGAAGTGACTGAAACCATCACGAATAAGATGAAGAAGGCTGAGCACAAGAAATAAAAGCTCAACACCTCCTGAAGACATTAAAGAAGACAGCCTCGAAGGGGGTGGGCTGTTTCATCAATATAAGTCTGACACCAGAAAGACGTCACATTAATGTAGTCTTTAACCGTTAGCTTATAAATTACACGGTATCACACTTCCCAGATTCTTCACCCAACGCTCCGCCGTCTACTTGTCACCAGACGAGGATATGATATATAGCGATCGAACTGTTGTACAGCAGGATCGTTTACACCGAATTGGCTTTCTATTGTGTGATGCTTGCGACTGGCAAACGTGCACTATTGTGACAAGTAAACGACGTCAGTTGATTGTTTATTGGTGATAAAATGCGTCCTATGATTGGCGTTCTATTATTTGCCAATCAGAGGGTCCACATTAATTGCACCAACGACTTTATTCTCGGAAACGACAATCATACAAATATATACATGCTATAGTCAACAAACATTTTTATATACGATTCTATTAATATTAATATAGATTCTTAAGTTAACATAATAATAATATTATGCGAAAACGAAAGATTATAAATAATATTGACTTTATAATAAACAAAAATATACTATTTTCTAAATTAAGGGGAAAAATCTCACGCGTCGCCTTGTATTGTGGTTGTTATAAGAGTAATAGTGCTAAATTGTGTAAATAGTAAAGTGACTAAAATGATTACTTAATATGAGTCGGTGGTTTTTATAATAGTAGGTATAGGAGTTTACAGAAACACAAGTTTTTATAATGAATACTATTGTACTCATTGATAATTCTTCCGCATCACCCGATATTTCCCTTCGATAGTTCGGTTTCGTCACCGTTAACGATAGAAGAAAGACTCCATGTTCATTTTGGTAGATTTCTGGGAGATCATAGCAGAATATATACTCCTTCATTATCGCGTTGTGTGTTCGCAGCGAAGTGTACGCGGAAGGCAGTAAATCAGTCCCGAGCAACCTCCGGCGTTATATTATGTTTATTCATGAAACTCGTCCGCCGAAAGCGAGTCTTTGTTTACTCGCCGCTTACGTATCGCATTCAGGGTTAAGGCCTCTTCTATTAAGACCTGGAGTACTCGATTGCAATCAAAATGTCTGTTTTATTCGCAACAGGCTAACGCTTCCCTGTAATATCACATGACAGTTAATGATAACACAGTCTAAGACGGAAACACGTTAAACTTTTAATAGGTAATATATATCGTTATTTTCTTTTTGGTAGCACGTCTTTGCTGGTGAAAAGCTAGTAAAGATTTGCTAGTAAAGATTTAGACAAATTAGAAAATGCATTTACCTAAGTTTGCCTTTGCCTATGGATAAAACGAGTTAACTATAACTCCATCCGTTAAGAATGAATCTATCACAGGTTTGGAAGCATAAAACACTCAATAGCTACTCTTTTCGCAACTATTTCAACGTCAAATTTTATATACAATTCCATTATAGCTATATAAACTTGTTGCATTTGGATATAATAGTTTTTCATAATAAATAGTACAGATTAAATTTTATAATAAATAAAAAATACTAGCGTGGGATGCTCTCAATATTTCTTCGAGCTCCTCACGCGTTTAAATAACAAAACGAACGTTTTGTTAATGGCTCCAATCTAATCCAATCTTAGACATATTCTTAATTATTTCATATTTTTGGTGTAGTCTGTCAAATAAAAACCTAAAAGATAGGCCCAATTGGTTGACAGAACTATAAAAAATTAAGCGTTCGGCCACTATTTATCTTTGAGCTCCTCACGCTTTTAAACAATAACAAAATGCTTTTTCTGGCGGCTCCAATCCAATCTTAGTATTTCTCTTCTCCTTTATAATTTAATAATAATACAGTCTAAGCACGTTAATCTGTTAAGAGGTAATATATGTCCTATGTTTTGAACGCAACATCGTACAGGGACGTATTTTGACGTCTTTCAGGTATAATTTATTTGAAAGAATAGATGAATATATAATTTTTATGGCGGCGACAATATCCGTCGTAAAAATTCAATGTAAAATACGAAGGCTTGAAAGGAAAAAAATGCTCGTTCAAAGTGTTATTATTTCTCCGAGGCGCGGCCGCTAAGGCGTTACGGAACGGATGCGGCGTTACTGGGATTCAGTTTGCGGTCACATTTGTAGCGATTTTCAAGAATTTTCACAAAAAAATAACATTAAATTAGTCTTCCATTCTCAGACCATTAACCCATACAAGAATATATACAAATTGCTTTAGAGTATGGAGATATATAAGTACATAAAGTTTTTTTTAAATATATTTGTGAATAACTTTCTTCTCATTCGTTCTTTTATGGGGCATTTGTATTTTTTAGAATAAACGTTAGTCCCATCGTAGACCTATAAACTATTACAAAAAACTTGTACAGCTATTTAATGAAATTAAAATATAATTAAAAACAAATAAAATATAAGTTGACGTTTCTATCAAACTCCGATTTTATTTAGGCTATGATATACAATATATCTCATGTTTTTCTTTTTAAAGTGAATTTTTTTCCATCGCTTCTTATGTTTTTGTCGAAACATCGACATTGGAAGAGCAGCCAAGGCCAGCATGGCTACGCATATGCCTCGCATCAACTGTTACTGTTTCAACTCTTTTTTTACTGTTGCTGTTAGTTTTATAGGCTAAAAAACAGCACTGTACATTTAGACAACTGTGGCAGGCTTCGGCCGTGGCTAATCACCACCCTATGAGCAATACCACCCTGTGTTATCACTTACCATTAGGTACGGGTAGTCAATCGTTTAACCTATCACTAATAAAAGCAAGTTTTTGTCGGACTTTCACGACAAAACTACTAAGTCGATTTAAATGAAATTTGGTACGCAGATAGTCCGGTGATAATAAAGGATATGGGCTACTTTTTAACTAAGACAACGTAGATGTTCACTAAGAACTCCCCCTATACCCACGGGATATGGATATAAGCGAAACTTCCTGAGAGATTTTCTTTTGATTTGACATTCGTCATACACGTTTCTTTCATGACCTAAACTTGCACGAATAAATGTCTTTTCTTTCTTCTAACAGTTGTTAGAGATCGCTTTCAGTATTAAGACCGCCTTTGTAGACTTCATTCGGAACTTTCATTGCATAAATTAAATTCTTGTCGTATTTTTTCTGTGCGAAACAAAGTTTACATAAATAAAATAGAAGGACCGCCGCCTTTATAGCCTCACACTTCCTGGGAATGTAAAGCATTAGGCAGATTGAAAGGAAGTGGGTCAGACCAGGATTTGGCTGCACAGCCGCAGATTTAAATATAACGAAGGGAGATGGGGCTGTAATAAGTGATTTCATTCATACAACTCGTTTATACCAACATACTGCACACTTTATCCGTCGAGTCGAGTTTTTACTGATATTACTACTATACTATAGCGATAGAATCACATAAGAATGGAAAACATTCAATGTACATTGTATTTTATTACTTGACTAAACAAAAGTTCTTATTGTAGTTAATGTAATAGTTGTGGTACTTTACCAGTTTTGTCGTGGCTTTCAGGACATCCTCCATTATGCAATTTTACTGTCTTACCTGTAAAAAAGAAAATAGATTGTCAGTATTTTTATTACTTATTAGAATACACTTGAGCTATTACGTCTATTTACACTTATCTGCGTATCTATTAATGTTTATATAACTTAGATGATAAAAGAAATCATACGTAAAGATGTCTTGGTTTGAGAAAACACGCATCTTATGCTCTAAGTCCGAAAAAATCCTACAAAATTAACATAAACGTGACTAGTTTTCAAGTACATTAGCAATAAAAATCGTGACGCGAAGTTTTTATACATAGAGTTTCTGTCAAAATATCTGACCGAAACTGCTCAAGCAATTTTGATGGTTTTTGACAGAA
Organism: Elymnias hypermnestra; assembly: GCA_015832385.1. NCBI lineage: Eukaryota > Metazoa > Arthropoda > Insecta > Lepidoptera > Nymphalidae > Elymnias > Elymnias hypermnestra. The sequence goes on along the minus strand of JACTOM010000897.1, from coordinate 183,159 downwards.
TTATTTCATTCTAGGACATAGGATAGGCTCTATCGTTGGCTGTCAGTACTAGTAGTCAGTCAGTAGTGTCAAAACTAGTAATTTTGCTATTTTGTGAGACGATAGTAGATTTTTACCACATTAACCATTCGGCTTGTATGAGTTTGTAATGCCAATGACGAAACTTAAAAGTAACTTATTATATTCCTCCCTGATTTATAAGCAAATATAATACTCTAACGGCATTTCTTGACAATAAACTATCTATGAGATACATAACCTTCTGATTGCCCTTGTCAACTATTAGTTGACATGATACGATAGTTCTATCTTAACTGTAGCAATCAGAAATATAAGCATCTTTTTCTTTTTAAGTCATAATGTGTAATACCTATTTCGCTTCTCGTTAACTGCCGTAACAAAATATGCATAGAGATAACACCAGACAATAGAAAAAACAAAAAAATGAATCAGTTACAAAGTGACCGTTACTAACGGTGCGTGTGTCGCGTCGAAGGTTGTTAAGTCAGTATTTTATAAACTGTGAGTGTTTATTAGTGATTATTTGTTTTAGATTATATAAGTGATGTGAATAACAATGAAAACTCTTGAGGTAAGTTTTAATCTGTAAGATATGGACGTATAAATACAAGACGAACGATGTTTCTCTCAAAGTTTAGCGTAAAACGACGCTACACCAGAGTCTTAATTTAATGTCTTTAGGCATAATATACTGAGGCAAAAACATCCGTGCGGGGCGGGGCAAGCGACAGATATTTCCGTTAAAAAGCGCGGGCAAATTACGGAAGCCAATAAAACGCGGCCGGGCAATCTAAGGGATAAGTTATAAATAAGTATATGCTGTACAAACGAAATCGGACAAGTCTCATATCGATTTAAATAAAAGATTGATTGATAAAGACATTCGGCACTAAAATAAATATCGAGGAAAATGAAAAGCGGATCTCCGCTTTCCCAAAGACATCGGCTACGGTTTCAATGAATCCTTATGCCTCATCGGGAATCTCAGGACGGATATCGCGGACGTAATGGATATCTTACTTCTTTCTATCTATTCTGTGATTCAATATTGATTTCGATTTAGCTATTTCGATTCCACTTTCATTTTGTATTACAACTAGAGGCCCAGCCCGGCGTTGCCTGAGTAATGGAACGTCGTCAGCAATGCACAAGAATTAATTTTCGTGCGCATTACTCATTTTTACACAAGCTCTTACATATTCATTGAAATTATATGATGTAAAAGGCATAATGCGCATGGAAAGCATATCTAGTTGACTTTCCAATTGTACGTGACCATTTATTCGAAGATAAAATGGGTAAATATATACGGTCATAGGCTTTTGTCCTTATCAAATATCTCTAAAAGATTAGGCGGGGTTTTTGGGGGATAGCTTACATACTTAAAATATGTCAAAAGATTAAAAAAAACCTTGACAAATTATAAACACGTTTAAATCAGTTCAGTGGCTCTTAAAAGTTCATCGAGTCCAGTTGAAATATTCTTTTACGTACAGGCAAAGCTAATAAAAGCTTGATAATAAAAAGCCAATTAGCAGCCAGTAATAGGGGACTGGTCGTTAATATTTCAATTACCTAAAAGCTATATGGAATAAAACAAACAAAGTGCACTATTTTGCCTAATTCAAAGTTTACGGCGGGCTGTAAAGGCGCGTGCACACCGCACGGCACAACGCCTAAACTCATTTACTCGCAGCCTATAAACTTTACTCGCATGATCACTCGTCAGATAAATTCCTAAATTAATTCCAACGAGACAAGCGACTTCGTGATCTAACGTCTTAGTTTAAAGTACAAAATCGTGCAGCAACAAAGCCTCCAGGCCTTAAAATAATGTTGGCTTATTCAGAGGTCATTGCGCTTCGGGAAATGGGTCAGATAGTGACAATTCTGGGTCAGCATTGGATTTTGATACGTTTTTCGTTCAAATGAATTATGTGGGAGTCACACCGGGGTTACGTTACAGTTACGTAAGTCCTTACGTTATTTACGAGCGTCGTTATTCATAATTGCTGGTAATTTGGACGAGTGATGGCTTTATAACTGGAATTAATGGAATATTTGTATAAAAGGCGGTTAACAGAGCCTTAACACTTGTGATACGGAATCATAGGACCTTTTTCAACGTGGTGTTTTAATCGCCTATACGGTTTTGTAGGACCAGTGGAACTGCCAGTCCTTTCTCATCCTAATAAGCCTGGAAGTTTATGGAACACCAGAGTGGTATGGCAACTTTATATTGCTGCGTTTCATTACGTGAGAATAGGTCCATTAATAAACAAAAAGCTGGATTCTGCTCCGGGAAATTTAATAAATACAGCAACGACATGAGCAAATCATTGAGAAAAACTGAGTATGTTATGTACAAGAAATTATTAAAAAGATTAACTCGAAAACAAAAGCGCTGGATATTTTTCCCATAAACAGAGTGAAATGAGCATATTTAAACGGTTATACGTTGTTATCGCATATCATAGCCTCAAGCCATGAATACCATAAAACAAGAATTCCAAGAAAATCGTTGGAAAAACATCGACATGGGACTTGTGAACCATTACGCCCCCTATCGGAGAACTTTGACAAGTAACGAGTATTATGGGATAACGTATCTGTGTGCCCTCCAGACTGTTCCGGGGTTTTTTATATTTTATATCTACTTTCTTTATGTCAGAAGAACTGCCTGCGGTATTTGTTTGTTTGTTACCCGTAATTGCGGAAGTTTCAGTACAATTCGATATCCGCCCTTAAATATTTGAACAGAAACATTTTTTCAATTAAATAACATCGTATTGATCAAATGAGGGGTAACGATGTTTTTATGTCTATGTTATAAGTGCATAAGTATAAGAAAGTTCCATCCTATTATATTATAGGTAATGTTGCGAAGTTTTGAACGTTATAATGTCATTATAAAGGGCATATCGACGTAAAAGTATAAATATAAATTTGTTGGGATTAAGAATCGAGGACAGAATAAATAACAGGAAAATACAAAGAGAACCAAATTAAAAGACAATAAAAATTATCAGAGCTTCAAAATGGAAATGGGCTGGACATGTATGCAGACTTATTGACACAAGATGGACTAAGAAGTTGACAGAATGGATTCCTAAAGACAAGAGAAGAAAAAGAGGGAGACAAAGGAAAAAATGGAGGGATATATTATAGAAAGAGTACATCCGGACTGCGCCAAGCCAGAAATAGGACAACCTGGAAGAATTTGGGAAAAGCCTACGCCGAAGAAGCGACTTTTACGTCAGAATAATAAAATACATATAGTAGATTATATATAACACATTAAAAATATAATTAGCGACTAAAACACTATTATTAATTGTATTGGAAACATTATATTAACTTGAGATTTTGATGCGTAATAGTAAATAAAAGCTTATTAGAATTAGAAGAATATTGGATGTAACTGAATGTTATAGTGGGTACACTTAAAAATACCAGGGGCATTGTGAAATAACACGAAATGTTATGCAATGCGATGTAACATTAAGAACGCACAATTTTGTCAAGGGTGTCTTTCGTCAGGACTAATAGACCGCTGTGGGTAGTTAAAAATAATTTAACAGGTAATATATATACTACGGTGGTTTTTAACTTAGTTAATTGATGAAAAAATATTTTAGTTTATAAAATGAAAGAAAATTGTCACTTCGATTGCGGAGTTTAATGATAAAGCTATATTCACCTTTATAATTATTGTCTCGTATCGTTTTTCAAATTAAAAACTTGATTTTTTTTAATTTCTTCAAATTCATAGCATGGAATAGAGTTTAGAGATATGTATGTATACATATATAAAAATAAAATCTCCCTCTAATTTTTTTATTAGGTTGTTGTTGTTTTTCTTGCCCTTATCCCACTAGGTGGGGTCGGCACAGCATGTTTCCTTACGCCACTTCACTCTATCCGCAGTCATTTCTACATTCACACCCTTAATACACATATCCTCTTTTACACAATTCATCCACACTTTTTTTGGTCGCCCTCTCCCGTCCCTGCCGCTTACCATCATATTTAGGACCCTCTTACATACATGGCTATCCTCCCTTCTCATTACATGTCCATACCAGGCTAACCTTCCACTCCTTAACTTCTCGGTCACTGGTGAGTATAGTGTCATATATATGGTCACTATAGGTTATATCTATATAAAGTAACTCTGTCTGTTGCGCTTTAACACTAAAACTATTGGCGATTTAAATGAAATTTAGTACACAGATAGTCTAGAGCAGATCAGCCACCGCTCACTGAGACCAAATTTATCCATATTCTGCGAGATCTCCAAAAGTGTTCACCAGATTCAGCGTATATTATCCTCTTGTGACGTAGTTTCCATATTCCCACGGGATTCGGATATCAGAGAGACTTACTGAAAGATTTCCTTTACCGTTTAGCCTTTGATTATATATTCGTCATATGTGTTCCTTTCGCGACGTAAACTTACACTAAGAACGGGTAAAGGGGACGGGCAATTCAGTATATGACTAAGTCATGTGTATATTTCTTATCCGTAGGTATTTCCGTTATAAACGCATTAATTTGCAGAGCAACGAAGTGGTGCAGCGGCCGATTATACTCGGGCGGGGTTAATGGTCCACGCGCCGGGGAACTTCAGATAAAGACACGGGAGAAACGAGGCTTACAACTTAACTACTCTAATGATATACATTTATATACATATACCGGAACATTAGTGGCAAATGGTGAGCATTAAACGAGACGGAGCCGTCACGCTCGGCCACGTACAACTCGCGAGAGTCATTTGCAATTGTCCATCTTCAAATCTGCATTGTATTGCTTTTTACAGCAATTTAAAAATAATACATAATATCGTATTATTTGCAATGTACGTCTGTTTTGGAAGTGAGCTCTCCCTCCCCTGCATTGTGGGCGCTATGCTTGATTATGAGTCAGCTTGGAACGCTATGGCCTTCTTCTGTGAGGCGGTCATTCTGCAGAAGGTGGCTGTAAACAGGGAAATGGTAGTCCCTACTCTCTAGAAAGGAAAAGGGAGATTGCGGTCGATGCTCCTCCCTACCGCCGGAAGAATGGGAGTGTCAAAAGGCGCAATTTCGCTGTCATTCCTTGAACCATCGAGTCGGATTCATCCGGAGTGCCCGAGCTGAATGCGTCAGTGAACATTTGGCCCGTAGCATACGGATGAAGACGACCCTGCTGGGTTTTAATGGATATTCTGGCGCAGCCAACGAGTTTCACACTACCGGAAGAAAAAAAAGATGCTACTCCCTCTCTAGGTGCACTAAGAGGCTCAATTATGGTCGCCTACTCTCCTGCAACTATGATCTCAAGCCGGTTTCATCCGAGACGCCAGAGCTGAAAGCGCCAGCGGTCATTTGACCCCCAACATTTGATGAAGATGGTTCCGCTGGGTTTTAGAGGGTATTCTGGNGAGAATGAAAGAAGCGAAGGAGATATGCAAGGATCGTGGCAAGTGGAAGGATGTTGTCTCTGCCTACCCCGAAGGGAATGAGGCGTGATGCTATGTATGTATGTATGTACGATGTTATTATGTCTATGTTATAAGTGTATAAGTATAAGAAAGTTCCATCCTATTATATTATGGGTAATAAAGTTTTGAACGTTATAATTTCATTATCAAGGGTATATCGACGTAAATGTATAAATATAAATTTGTTGGGATTAAGAATCGAGGACAGAATAGATAACAAGAAAATACAAAGAGAACCAAATTAAAAGACAATAAAAATTATCAGAGCTTTAAAATGGAAATGGGCTGGACATGTATGCAGACTTATTGACACAAGATGGACTGAGAAGTTGACAGAATGGATTCCTAAAAAAGAGGGAGACAAAGGAAAAAATGGAGGGATATCTTACAGAAAGAGTAGGTCCGGCCTGCGCCAAGCCAGAAATATGACAACCTGGAAGAATTTGGGAAAAGCCTACGCCGAAGAAGCGACTTTTACGTCAGAATAATAAAATATATATAGTAGATTATATATAACACATTAAAAATATAATACGATAATATAAAAGCGACTAAAACACTATTATTAATTGTATTGGAAACATTATATTAACTTGAGATTTCGATGCGTAATAGTAAATAAAAGCTTATTAAAATTAGAAGAATATTGGATGTAATTGAGTGTTATAGTGGGTACACTTAAAATACCAGGGGCATTGTGAAATAACACGAAATGTTATGCAATGCGAAGTAACATTAAGAACGGACAATTTTGTTAAGGGTGTCTTTCGAGCTGAGTCTCGTGAGGTAGTTGTTTTAAGAGAAGTAATGCTAAATTGTGTTAATTACAATAGAAGAGAGACTAAAAGTTGTTAGTTTGTGTGAGTTGTTGTATTTACTCTAATAAAAGGAAATAAAAGGCAGGACTAATAGACCGCTGTGGGTAGTTAAAAAATAATTTAACAGGTAATATATATACTACGGTGGTTTTTAACTTAGTTGATGAAAAAATGTTCAAAATATATCAATATAAAAGCATATTAAAATATTTTGGGATACGTTTATAAAATGAAAGAAAATTGTCACTTCGATTGCGCAGATTAATGATAAAACTATATTCACCTTTATAATTATTGTCTCGTATCGTTTTTCAAATTAAAAACTTGTTTTTTTTTTCAATCTTCAAATTCATAGCATAGAATAAAGTTTAGAGATATGTATGTGTACGTATATAGAAATAAAATCTCCTCCGAATTTTTCGGTTAGGTTATATCTATATAAAGTAACTCTGTCTGTTGCGCTTTAACACTAAAACTACTGGCGATTTAAATGAAATTTGGTACACAGATAGTCTAGACCCATATTCTGCGAGATCTCCAAAAGTATTCATCAGATTGACTTGAAATTCAGCGTATATTATCCTCTCGTGAAGTAGATTCCATATTCACACGATATTCGGATATAAACGAGACTTTTCAGAGAGATTTTCTTTACGGTTCACCCTTTGATTTGACATTCGTCCTTCACGTTCCTTTCGCGACGTAAACTTACACTAATAACGGGTAAAGGGGACGGGCAATTCAGTATATGACTAAGTCATGTGTATATTTCTTATCCGTAGGTATTTTCGTTATAAACGCATTAATTTGCAAAGCAACGAAGTGGTGCAGCGGCCGATTATACTCGGGCGGGGTTAATGGTCCACGCGCCGGGGAACTTCAGATAAAGACACGGGAGAAACGAGGCTTACAACTTAACTACTCTAATGATATACATTTATATACATATACCGGAACATTAGTGGCAAATGGTGAGCATTAAACGAGACGGAGCCGTCACGCTCGGCCACGTACAACTCGCGAAAGTCATTTGCAATTGTCCATCTTCAAATCTACATTGTTTTGCTTTTTACAACTAAAGATAATACATAATATCGTATTATTTGTATGTATCATTGTAAATCTGTTTTGGAAGTGACCTCTTCCTCCCCAGCATTGTGGGCGCTGTGCTTGATGATGAGCCAGCTTGGAAAGCTATGGCCTTCTTCTGTGAGGCGGTCATCTTACAGAAGGTGGCTGTAAACAGGCAAAGGGAGCTTAGGGTAGACCCTACTCTCTAGAAAGGGAAAGGGAGATTGCAGTCGATGCTCCTCCCTACCGCCGGAAGAATGGGAGTGTCAGAAGGCGTAATTTCACTCTCATTCTTTGAACCTTCGAGTCGGATTCATCCGGAATGCCAGAGCTGAATGCGTCAGTGAACATCTGGTCCGTAGCATACGGATGAAGATGATCCTGCGGGGTTTTAATGGACTACCGGAAGAAAAAAAGACGCTACTCCTACTACTCCCTGCAATTATATTCTCAAGCCGGTTTCCTCCGGGACACCAGAGCGTCAGCGGTCATTTGACCCCCAACACCTGATGAAGATGGTTCCGCTGGGTTTTNCAAGTGTAGTATATTAACAAACATTATAGATTTGTAGTTTAATATTCCTACAATTTTATTAAAGAACGACTTCACAACTAAACATTCGAGGATGGCATTGTTGGATGAAGAATTCAGAGCAAATTCAGTCTGTTTGTGTATCATATATTATTTAATATACTACATTGATCTAGTTATGTATATATTTGGCAATATGTATATAGATAAGAGTCGTTTACTGCTAAATTTTGTACGGTGTCTCTTCCAAACCATAATATGGGGTTCCAATGACGCGCTAATATTATAATATATTTGCAAAAAGAAGAGAATGAGTTAGTTATCGTTTCTGCCTGGAACAGGGTGCAGAGAAATCCTCGTATAGTTGCGAGTTGCGATATAAAGTTCTTCTTTATATCTTTAAAAATTTAACTTTGAATATAATTATAATGTATATATTTAGGCTTTTCAAATACTATCATATGAATTTTGAACACGGTTTGAAAATCAATTTCGGAGGATGATTTGGCGAAGTGTCGCGTGGAAATCGTTGATCGGAAACAGGAGGGTCGCCATTGTCTACCGGAAGTGAGGATGTGCGGCCCCGGAAATTGCTTGCGGTGTAGTGGGATGCACAGTGACCACTTTGCATCCCCCGTGTCGCTAAATCGGATGCAGGATTCAACACCGACATTACAATATAGATAGACACATTCTTTATGAACAAAAAAAAGCCATTGTTTTATAAAAATACGATGTAAGTGTAACAGCGGATGCGTTTTGCCTTTAGCTTGACTCTCACTCTGCAGCCAGCTGTAATGCGACATGCGATAGATAGAATCAAAAAGAAAGGCAGGAAATCTTAAATTATAAGAAATGACAGCATTCGAAGGCGGTCTTATTGCAAAAACACCTAAAGAATTTACAAACTGTTGGTTCTAACAATAACATAAAGTTTAAATAAAACTGTTAAAGCAATATATGGAAATGAAATATTCTTTATTCCAGTAGGTTTTTACAGCACTTTCGAATCGTCATTATTGCTTTTAACATATTTATTTGCCGATGCACGATTGATAATAATACTGTTGACTGCTCCTTTTGAGAAGAACCCACAAACTCTATTGATCACTTTTATTTTAATTTACATAAGAGCATTTCAGTCATAGCTGCCCCTTTTTCTTTCCAGTTAGAATTCTTTTACAAAAGGCTGTATATTTATTAGGTTACGTCTCTAGAACGTCTTCTATAAATAAATGTAAAGTAAAATATGTAATTAGTAGCCTGTATACATTTAACATGTACAAGTCACGTCTCAAGTTGCCTTATATTATTTAATAACTTGACATACTCGTAATATCAGAGTTTCCAAGTCACTCATGTATTCGAGGGAGGCTTCGCAAATTAATACTCAAGTTTGCTGATTTGAGAAGCTGGTTCAGCCATTGTAGAGCCTCCTCGTCGCACTCAGCATTTTAAACTAAGTGATTCACTTCTGCAATCATACGCTAAGCCTGCTTGGGGAAATATTTGGTTCATTAACTAGAACCAAAATTGGGCAATTCTCTTAAATTTTTTGTTGATGACAGAATTAAAAAAAGAGGAAATCTAATCTGGTAACAGGTAATTTACTTAGCGGCATGTTTTTAATACCACCACCAGTTCAGACTTAGACTGAATTACATGATGAAATTTTGTTTAAACTTAGGACTACAGATGTCCTAAAAGTATACCAAAGTTGTTTAGTCGATCACCGAAATCGTGTTGATTTTTGAGTAGTTTAGTTTAGCTTTGTCACCTGTCACTAATTACGTGAGGTTGTCAAAAATAAAATTTACACATCTGTACCTTTATTACAAAAAATCCAATAGTTGTTGAAATTATATTTAAGTCAACAAATAAATAGATTAGAAACCGGAGTACGAGCTCATTTTAACGTATTTTATCGGAAATAGGAAATTTAAACAAGAATACAGAGAAGAATGCGAAGTTATAATAGAAGTTGAGAAATGTTTCTTTTTCGTGTATTTAAAAAGTATGTGGACATTACATCAACAAAGATGTCCTTGCAATATTGGAAAAGCAAGTGAAGCCACAACACGAGTTCAATAGCGCTCCAGTATGCGCATAAATTGGCCGGAGCCAAGGCGTCTGGCTCGAGCGACAGGAGTTTCGCTGCTGCTACGTTTCTATTGTGGGAAACACCGTTTTGCTGCAATGAATACAAACTAAAACAACTATCTTTTTACTGTCGAACGAGTCGATTTGAATATTCTTTATGGACATTGGCATTTACACCACTTGCCCAGCTTCTCTCCTCCTAGCCGTTTTCACATATTGTTACAATATACTACCGGCTATGACGCTTTGAATCTCTTCAAAAAGAAATATTACTTGTTTTAAATCTTCTTAAATCATATTCATGTCTTTTCATGTTCTTTTTAACAATCATTTTGAAGTGAAAACTTCTTTAGCGTTGTTGTGTTTTGAAAGTCGATGTCATGAAAAAGCGATGAAACAAAAAAAGCAATTAAACGAAAACACACACACATTAGATTTAATGTGGGATGGTGAGTGATGAAACAATCTAAGATGAAAGCGCGCTAGACTGGTAAGAGGTATTTACTTTTTACTCCTGCACCACATCTTAATGGAACGCATTTTTTTGCCAGAAGGCATTTCTTTGCTGCTAGGGTAACGCAGTCTATTTAGCCCATTTGCCTTGTCACAGCGGGCTTTTTTGTAGATCTATAATAGGAATTATCCCACCTTACAATAATATGTTATAAGTCTTGGCTTTGTCAGAAACTACCAACAATTATCATTATATTACGACCAATTCAACTAAAACGGTTTCAAATTATATACACAAATCTTCCTCATGAATCACTCTATCTATTGGTGGAAAGTGCATGAGTATCTGTTTAGTAACTTTTTCTATTTATTGCGAAGGGACGGAGAGACGCTATGAAGAGCTTTGATATCATTGTACATAATGATTAAAGTACCGTTTAAGTATATAGAAATAATCTCACTGTATCTGTACGTGTACGTGTGTGCACAATCGTAATCCTTACACCGTAAGTGGGTCTTAGAATCTCGTCTGTAACCAACACCGCAACCGTATTAATGTAACGGAGACAAGGAAAAGGCGTGGTATTTAGTTAGGTTTTTCGGGGAAATAACGATATCCCTAAGTAACAGTGGCACTGAAATGTTTAATAAAAGTGCCGTTATTTTAAGACAGATGAGTATTTCAAGGGGAAAAGTTAAGGTGGCTCGGTAAAACTTAGAACGCTGGAGGAAGTATACAGTAGTTTACCTCTTCAATAAAGTCTCTGCTTGTTCTAGCTAACACAAAACTTGTATGACAAATAGATGATAGATGAAATAAAAAGTAAATTTCCACAAGAACAGTAATTTCCTAGCTTATAACCGATAGAAAAATATCAATGGACATTTCCGCTCGAGTATTTGCCACTCGTCATCAAATTGTTGTGTAAATTCAACTCAAAACAATACTAATTATACAAATGAATTAATTATGAAGCCCATTCTATTCAATCCGCCGAGTGCACAATGAGAAATAATTAATTGCTTCGCTACAGTCAACCGAAACCTAAATCCCACCAAAATCGCTACAAGAGAAGCAACGTCGTCGTATATACAGGGGAATTCAAAAAGAAAGCCCTGATAGACAACGTATAATCGACTACATTTAAAAATATTTTCATGTGCATGACGTAGCCATGTTTGATATATTAATACAGCTCCCAATTTCAGCTTTTCGTTCTCTATATCGTGTTTATTAAAAGACAGAATGCATATGTATATATAGGTTTCATAAAAATATCATCTAACCTTTTAAATATTATCCCCTAAAGTTTTCCCGAAGGAAAACTCTATCTTCATTCAAAATGCATCGTAATCGATTCAGTTCTTTAAGGTTACCAACTTAAAAAAGCAAATAAATGCAGTCATAATATTAGTTAGGATTTTTTAATATACTCTGTGGAACGCTGTGTTGGATTGCAATAGTCTGTGGAACGCTGGCGGCGTCTGTCTATCAGCGTGGGGCAGAGTCAGTAGTGACAATCCGGCGCACGTCTCTCGGCAGTTCTCGGTTGACGGTCCGCCGGTGCGGTCGACTTTTGAAACTGTCGCATCCTAGCTATTTTTATTAATGAGTTTGTGTAAATTGATATCGGGAACATTAAGTGATTGATCATTATGATCTCAGTTAATTAATAAAGTGTTTGATTGCACCAACATTACCCATCAACGCCCACAGTATGGTAATCGAATTATGGATGCCACAGAAGACGATGTCGGTGGAGAACCCTACGCATCTATGCTTTATGCTCCTCCTTCTCGTTTATTCTCAGACATATAAATTTTCCTTTCTTTATGTCATTAGTTTTCACAATTTAACCTTTAATAAACATTTTAATAGCATCATAATATCGAATTAATCATTATTTGAACGTAAGGGAAAAGCTATCCTATCAATAATCAACTACTGGGCACAGGGGAGAGGGTTTTTAGAGCGTAGACCCACAACGCTGCTTTACTGCGGCTTAAACCGTTACTAAACCAAATTTTTCAAATAATGAGGAGAAAAACTTCATCAAAAATTGCCTCTGACGCCATCTAGCGTTAATTCATAAAGTTACCAAACCAAACCTTATACTGGCTAAACTAAACCTAATTATGGCTCTCTTGTAAGATTTTATAACTTCGTTTAGTAACAGTTTAACTTAAAAGGTGCGATATGTAGTGGCAACACTACATTTATTTATATTTATAGTTTTATATTGTTAAATGGTTATATACATTATATTTACTCGGAGATATTATATTATATAAATAGACCGGTCTCAAGTACCTCGCTTGCCCCATAACGACTGCCACATGGGACACATCTTGTCGCAGGTAGCTAACACAATCAGGTCTCGAAATAACGCTTCGGTCATATCTGTTGTTCAGTGAATTTAACTCACGTTGCTACCCATATAATTATCGGTATAATAATTATAATAGTGTCTCTTTTATTGTCTTCAAATATCCTTCAGTATAACCCTTCTGAACTCGTTTTATATACAGGATTGCATGTATTCCTTCCAGATAACATTTCGATATACGAATAAAAAATACTGACTGTCTAATGTCGCAATCCCTAATTTGACGATTCGTTCGAAAAATTCACCCTGTATATATATCTTGCCTGTAATCAGTTATCGTGACCTCTCGTCCCGTTCGAATTGGTATGAATGCGGGACCAAATATAATTGGCCACGTAAGTGCTATGCAAAGATATTCCCGCCCTGTTAATTTAAGCCCCTTGAAGGATTTCTAAGAGGCTTCACTTGAGCATCAAATAAGGCTCGTGAAGTGGTCATGTCTGAAGCCTCGTCCAGTGTAACGTGAGCTGCTCTTGCACTTCGCGCTCGTTGTTTTTGCGGCAAGTAAAAAGGTTTCTCTGCACGAGTGGGTCCTGGCTACACTGGTTGTGGTGGAGCCGGGAAGGGTGCGCCTTGACCGCAGTTCTCGTCTTAGCGCACTCTGACATACACACTGACATAAATTGGAAGCCCTTAACGATCGCTTGCGATAGTCCCTTGGAAGGAGCGAGTGTTGGGTGTAATATTTTTATAGACTTGACATTTATATGACATTATATACAACCTTTTTTCTATTACATGCTTAACTTGATCGTGGTTAACAGAAATTAACGAGAAGTATACACATATTAGCGAAATCTGACTTGAAGTTTGTTATAGTTATTCCTTTCGCAACTTAGGTGCTTATTATAAACTAAGTTTTCCATATTTCCATGTGAACGTGAGCTACATTCCTGATTTATAATCGTCATCTGTATAATACGTCTTTTAAAGTATGGTTTTTATGATTAGTTACAAATATAAAACAGTATGGTTTTGACCTTTTGTTTATGCAATTGATCTCATATTTTTGGCTTGATTTCTATATATACCAAAACAATATATTAACTGTTATGTCTCCGATTTAATGATGTTCGTACAACGACAACATAATGCTTATCTTTTTAGAAAAATCTATTATAATTTAATGCAGGACGAATTTAGATATCCAAATATAATAAGGTATTGAAGAGACATATAATCATATCCTTTCCTCAAGTTTTCCGTAATTGAAACGATGAAAAGAGCCATATCAGACCCTAATTTCCCATCCAGCACTTTAACAAAATGAATCATAATTGTTTTAGTGTATTAGGCATAAGACACAGAGAGACCAAAAACAGTTACTTTTGTTTTGTTTGTACTTCAGTAATTCTTTACTAATTTAGATAAACTACGAATATATTTAGCGAAGTTATGTTGTACTATGTAAAGGCTAGTTAGTTTATACCAACAATACTATTGATTCAATACGTAGACGACGACAACCACTGCATTTGACACACCCACTGGGCAGTGATTAACTGTTCACGGTTCGCCTTGCTAACTGGCTACAAACTATTCCTACTGGGCTTGATTAATATGAACCCCAATTACAACAAATTTGGAGTCAAAATACGTACTTTATAAACTATAAATAAGTATTATGGTGTGCGTTATGAGGAGTTTCGTCATGACCACCAAAGTCCAACACGATCGCTTGAACAATTCACATTGTATAGATAATTTGATAAGAGGAAATAAGAATTTTATTTTATCATACTGTTTATCAGATTCTATGAGGGAAAACCCTCAGCAGGATCGGACGTCACGTACTCGCAGCATGTTCCCGAGGAAATGAATTAATGTAACCACCGGCGGCTTATATAGCTCTAGAACGATATTATTGCCAGGTTTTATCGAAAGAAATATAACGAAATTATACTAAATAAAAGCAGTTTTTAAAAATTTTGTTAATAAACTTCTTATTTTAATTTCCTACATATATTAGTGGGGTGTAAGAGAAAGACGTTATACAGAAAAGCCAAGGCCAATATGGCGATGCACGTGTCTTGCCTTAACTGACGTACCATTTATAATCTCGCTCATTCGTGAAATTAATAAAATTTTCCCTTGTGTTTCCTTGTGTTTTCATAAAACCAAACATTTTTTATTGCTTACAGGTTAGTGCTTGACTGTAGTCGCATCTCATACATTTTAAGCGCGCTATTCTGGTAAGAGGTAATTTACCTCTCGTAATTACTACACAGCAAGGTACCGGAACGCAATTTTTAAAGTGACAACTTCTTATGGGAGGATTAACCCTTTCGTTACAGCGCCATTTTGTCTGGCTTCCCTGTTTCTCACGCGGCAGGCAGGCTTCTCCTCTCTCACTCTACCTCGGCGCTAACTGCGATAACCGATAAAAGATTTCATTAATAACATTTAAATAATAACTCAAGTTTCTCTCGAGTTAAACAATTTCAATATTGAATAGTTCAACTTAATTTAGTTCTTAACAGCACGTCTTTAGTAAGGTAAAGCTTCTAATCAGTTCAGAATCAGGCAAAGTAGAAAACGTAATTTCTATAGCGCTATTCTCCAAAAGAGGCCGTCAAACAGTACAGCTATTTATTTCCAATTATATCGCGCAATTCAGTGTAACAGTATAAAGATTACGTTTGTTGCCATCTCGAATCCAGATTTACGAGGAGCAAGTTTATAGACACTCTTAAACGGGACCAATAAAAAGTTCTGCTATTACGAGCGACTACGGGGGCCTTGCCATAGCTTTATGGGATCCTATTGTGTAACAAATATACGCAACTAGATCGATTACGGACACCTCGTTTCAAGTAAAAATGATTAGGTTAGTTCAAAGATTACAAGATATATATAAAATTAATGATTTTATAATTTATTTTGTTCAGAAGCAAAGGAATAACACTTATTTTCTTAATCTCTTATCGAAACTATAATTTCGGAAGTCATAATCGAATAAAAAAAGAAGAGAGAAAGACTTGTCATAGTCTCCATCTCTTTACACTACAGAATTACGGTATCATGTAAATATATTTAGGAGAAACCATAGTTTCCGCCGACATCGTCATCAGTGGGATCCATAACTCCTCTACCTCCAAAGTGTGGGCTTGGATGGGTAATGTTGGTGCAATCAAACACTTTATTAAATAACTCAGATTATAATGCCCAATCGCTTATACTCTAATGTTCCCGATATCAAATTCCACAAACAAATTAACAGCAATAGTTAGGAATGCGCGACAGTTTCAATAGTCGACCGATCTGGCGGACCGTTACCCGAGAACGCCGGCGGCCTGTGACTCATTGACTCCGTCCAGATTCCGGTTTATATATATGATACATTATTTATGTCTACTTATCCTTTGATATCTATTGATACAGCAGAATTAAGAGAAGGCTTTTGGCACAACTGAGCACATAAAGCAATTTTGGAGTTAATTGTTTTTATCGATCTAATTCCTTCTAAATTCATATGGTGTGAATAGTTTGGGTATAATTCTTTAGTATTGGATTGGTAAAAATCAAGGGTCTGCAAATTATCCTCTCCGAGTTAAACTCAGGACGTTCACTTGAGTTCACGCTGTAAAGCGGTTTCTTTGGGAAATTGTAACTTATTTTCTAAAATCAATATATAAGAAGGATGTAAATTTAATAAATGATCGCTTCTGTATATCAACGAGCACATTTTTCCGCGTCCAAATTGAAACAAAGGCAAACATAATTGTGCGCCGTCAG
This sequence comes from Elymnias hypermnestra, assembly GCA_015832385.1. Lineage (NCBI taxonomy): Eukaryota > Metazoa > Arthropoda > Insecta > Lepidoptera > Nymphalidae > Elymnias > Elymnias hypermnestra. Next base: position 166,558 of record JACTOM010000897.1, on the reverse strand, counting down.
CGGCAAGACGTGTTGTGGCAGATCGTTTGCTGCAGCGAGTTGAACTTTCCATTATTCCACTTCCATTGTGATTCGGCAGCGGCTCCATGGAAAAATAAACGAATTCAACACACGCCCACCGAATATGCGCATAACGTTTGAGATTACATAACAATTTTTCTTATAAATTTGTATCGTAATCGAAATATCTCGATGGCCCTTACGTGTAGAGTCTACTTGCATTTTAGACACTTTTTCGCGTATAAAACATAACATTAGTAGAAACGAAACAAATAATACATTATTACGTCAACATATCACACAAAGGCAAAGAGAAATTTTAAATTGTTCAATAAAATTAGAGCTACGTTGGTCTAGGAAAGAAAAGTGGCGGATTCCACTAAAGCATAACTTACTTTCTGTTAATAAAAGAAAACATACGCGCTTGAATAATCATTTCAATCCATCATTCCATAAAAATAAACGTCGTGATGAAACCTACATATCCCGGGAATAATTCTGTTTAATTTCACATAAAACAACGTAAAAATGGGAAAGTAGCAGCTTAGTAATATCTCACTGCTGGACATTTGCCTCTGATTTATCAGAGAAATATGCAGGTTTCCTCCCAACGTTCTCCAGAATCTTAAAGCACAATTTATTTATTATATTTAAATAAGATACCAAGAGATTACTGTAATAATACGCAAAATATAAATAATGAATAAATAACAAAAAGTAATTACTGCAAACTCGCGTACTGGGTGCCACAGCATGCAAAATATATATTTACTGAAGCCTTTGACCTATTTGATCACAATATTCTTACTAGCAATTTAAAACATTATGGCTTTGTTGGAAATATTCTTGCCTGGTTCATCTCTTACCTTAGCGACAGACATATGAGGGTGGTATTCGGTGGTTTCGGATCTACTAGTTCATATGCTACCCTGTCGGGTGTGCCTCAGGGATCCATATTGGGCCCAGTGCATTTCAACATTTATATTAACGATGTTATTGACTGCTTTCAAAATTCAAAAGTATTACTATATGCACATGATTTAAAAGCATATAGGGTTATTAGCTCGTCTCAATATTAAAAGGTTATCTCAGTGTGTGTGTGTGTATATTTAATAGGATTGTGTTAAATAAAAAAAATGTTTCTGCGTATCGTTTCACAGAAAATTTCAACCGATTTTTTTTGTATGTAAAGTGAATAATTATCAGCACAATAACGTACTTGAAAAAAAATCAGATACGTAAGTTTCTACGTGTCATTAGGTATTTAAAAGAAGCACAGTATAGTCCGAATGCTACATAAACAAAGGGGATCAGTTATCTACCGCGAGATAGGGCCAACGGCCACGTAGGACGGATTTACGGGACGTCCCGCACCCGTGACCCCGTAACTTCTGCGGGGAGCTTTTAATACACATTGGGACGTGTACTCTTTGATAAAAAGTGTCATAAACTATTGGAAACCCGATTATCATCCAGCCTTTGACACGTTTTCAAATAGATTTCATATCGGTTTCATTGTCTGTTCGCATAGCGTTGGTTTATAACAATGTAACCATAAAGGGTTTCTGCTTTTGTACCTGTAACTTCTGGCGTGCCTCCGGGCTCCCACCTAGGTCCTCTATTATTTAATATATTTATAAACGATATTGTTTTGATAATTACAACGCTGACCGTTTATTATATGCTGATTAATAAAAAAAATGCTCGACTGACTGCTTACTTTTACAAGAAGACCTTAATAATATTAATGTTTATTGCAACGAAAACTTTCTTAAGTTTAACATTGAAAAATGTAACGTAATAGCTTTTACTAGAAAGCGTAATTCGATAATAAACGTTTACTTAATAGGGAATATTCCCTTGAATATAGTACCTGAGATTGAAGATCTTGGTGATTATTTGGATGAAAAGTTGATCTTTAAAACACATATAAAGCACATTAGATCTAAAAGGTATCGTATGCTTGGTTTTATTTTGCGAACAGCCAAAGATTTTAAACAACTTCCAACACTTCTTTAAAATATTTATATCCTCAGTATTTTTGCGACAAAAAGCAAATACAACGCACACAAATAAAAAAATTAAAACATTTAAAATATAAATAAGCCTACGCCAAGAAATATTCCTTCACGTAAAAATCGTCGAACGGGGACAGATTTAATGTTTTTATACAAAATCCTGAATAATAAGACTGATTCGCCTTAACTCCAAAGCAATATCTCTTTCATATGTCCTCGTTTATGTACGTTTAATAATCTAAGTGATATAGACATATTTAAAGATGGAAAGTCCTCCTTAAGATTGTATATTTAATCTCCGTGAAATGTACCTTGTATATTGGCGGACGGTTATTTTCATTGGTCCTATAAAGGCATATCTTAACATTTGAATGTAAAACAGATATTTTAAATAATGTCGTCAAAATCGTCTAAAGTTTTCGTTAGCATTCACACCGATCCCGCATTGACTGCGGAACGGAGCAGCTCTTTGTGCGCGGCGTAAAAAAAACACCAGCGAAGGCAGCAAAAAGAGAAATGCCGCTGCAACTTGCAGTCGAAACTGAAAACGGAATTAAAAAGGAATAAACCGAGGGGAAAATAAGTTAGGTTTTTAGTTTCTTCTCCACAAATTAACATGAATACTTCTACAGTTTATTATGTAACTTCGCCTCGCGCGCCAACCGCGCTTAAATCGCTGATATTTTCTAAGATATCCATTTCAATGAGATTCTGTTAAAGGCAGTTTTAATCTACATGAAACAAACAACGTATTTAATTTATTTAATTGGATAAACAATAATACTATATTATATGAAATAGCTTGGTAAGTCACGCATTTTATTGTAATTTGTAAAAGATAAAAATGGTTACTGTGGGTTATCCTTTAGAGATAAATATATACGGAACGGAATTTTTAATAGATCTTTTTGCACTGTAGCACATTAAATTGATCTATCTCCTAAAGCTTAGACAGCGTTTGCGATTTAAGCGCCCAAGAAATATTTAATTTTTTTTTGGCTTTTTTGTAGTATAATATAATGTATTATATACATAAACCTTCCTCTTGAACCGCTCTATCTATTACTAAAAGTGCTTTTAAATCCATAGGCTATTTTAAAAGATCTAAGCAAATACACGCGGGAAGCCTAAAGAACTAAAATTGTAGCTTCTGTTTGCATTTACAATGAATTCATATGAAAATATATGCGATACTTATGTCAAATAATCAATTTAATATATATGTGACGGCGGTAACGCTTTTTAATGTTGGTAACAAGGTGTGCAGCGAACTAGCGACAAACGTCTACCAACATTCAAACTAACCCCACTCGCAGGAACTTGTATAAAAGGGCTTGCATCTTGCTAGCGGGCATTCTTACTCGAAGTTGTGTCCGGTGTACACCTTGCACCCATAAATTATCGGTTAATGTCATTTAATTAAATGAAATAAATTAATTAAAAATTTATTTTAAAGTAATAAATAATCTCTGTGAAAATTGACTGTGGTTGTCTTAATTTAAACGACATATACACATTGCTTTCGCGACGTAGTCATATAACACGGAAAGTAACTGATGCGAAATGTAAATGTGAAACATTTTAATGGCAAATGCATACATGCTATTGACCGCCGACTCCTCTCTGCAGCTCGCGCGGAAACACTGAACAGCTCTCACGACGAGTGGCTCTGGGAGACTAGCTCTGTGGCTGCAGCCATCGAATTGGCGATGTTACATCATAAATAAATATAAATCCAAGTGGATCTAGGTCTGGATCGGTGAGAAGCTTCGTCTGTGGTTAGTTATCACCTTACCAATTCATCTCAAATTACGTTCCGGTACGAAGCTCTGAGATTACAGAGAAACGCTAACTTATACTGACAAGTATTGAATAAAATTAATAAATAAATCAATAGACAACAGCTTGGCTTATGCCGACATGATTGCTGCTTTGTTGCGTGATTAAGAGAAACCTCTTTCAACAGCTAATTATCACTTCTCATAAAGGTAACGGCTGCCAGCCTCGGCTATTATAATCTTTGAAGTATTTGTCTTGTAATGGGAGGCCAAACTGCTTCGTTACGTAACATGTTACAACGTTAGTCTACTTGGCTTCCCTTTCTCTCACGCGGTAGGCAGGCTCCTTCTCTCTCACTCTAACCCGGCGCTAGCAACGCTAACCGTATTGTAAAACTACTAGCAATTAAGCGTCATATTAATTAAGGTAAAATTAATGTTTTTCTCAACTTGGATCAATTTAAGTCATCACTTTGCCATTTTTTAATTTTTTAATGATATTAGTTTATCAAGTTAGTCTGTGCTTTTATTAAGAAACAATTGATTTATATAGCAACATGTTTTTTAAAGAAGAAAACGTGATGCATTCTCTGTGGCGTAAGCGATTATCGCGATCGATTCAAATTGTATTTTGCTGCTCACGGTGCAATTACGTCGGCATAATGTATTGTGTGATACGTGGAAGTCGGATTAAGGTTTTGTGTGTAGTTTTTGATCTGTCGGTTCGCCCGCTGCTCGCCTGGCCCGTCCTGCTGGGAGCCAGTCAATCGGAATTGTCGGTGGCCGCCGGCTTGTGCGCCTGCGAATGGAATCATGTGCCAATATGTTTTGTATCTTCCTCGGCGTGTCTAGACGGCTTAGCTCTTTATTCCCTCCTTTGTTTGCGAGTGCAGCACGAAGATCTTATAAACGGGCACCTCTCACATGATGATCCCTTTCTAAACCACTAGCTGACCCGCTTAGCTTCGTCTACGTCATATAATAGAGGGTGAACAAATTTGATTTCCATTAGAAAGGTTATAGTGACCTTTCGTAAGAATTTTTAAAGAGTAATAATTCCGTCAGGTCTAATTGTTGTGTAACGTTAACCGGTAACACAGCGCACGTAATGGAAGACCTCGAAAGGGACAACAACGACTGGACGGATATTAAGGTTCACTAATTATGATTCAATGGCATCTCTTTAGTTTCAAATAGCGGAGTAGTTGTTTAAATTTGGTAAAATTTTAAGGAAAAAGTTATCTATAAAGATATTGAAATGAATACTCAAATCGAAATGTAAACCAAAGCACAAGGTGCTAATGGTAACAACTCTCGAATGCATTTGGCTTAAATCATTTGTTGTAAGTAGCAGCTCATTTAACGACTCACAGCTGAGCACAGACATAATCATACGAGAGAGAGTTAGTTAGAGCATAGACCCACCACTGCGGGTCGGCAGGCATAGTACACAAGTGCCCTCTCTATTCCTTCACTCTCATAGTCCGATGTAACGAGAATCCGATACGATGGGAGAAGATCAGGCGCAAGGCCGTCGGCTTAACGTGCTCTTTGAGGCATGGGGGTGGATCCCACCAAATTCCCAACTTCGGGCAAATATTGAGAAAATCTTTATAGAAAACTCAATATCGACTATTGAATTGGCCTATCTCGGGACTCGAACCTAGGATCTCATGTCTATGGTCGAGCATGCTAACCACTAGACCAATGAGGCAGCTGGCTAGGTATATACTTATAATTAAACTGAATTATGATATCACGAAATTTCTCGTTGTCTCATTCCTACGGCATCCAAAAGCTTACTTACTATCACATACAAAATCACATGCAAATTATCCCTTTGCGTCTATATATAAGGCAATGAGCCAATTATCCTGTCATATAGGTGTATAAAAGATAGAAAATGTGCAACATATTTCAAAGGAACCCTTTCTTCCATCCGTTTAGTTTATAGTAATTGATTTGATAAAGGTAAAAGCACCTCCAACGGTCTTGCAAATGGACGTATATTCATTTACGAGAATACTAGATTACCTGCATCCGCACTCGCCTAATGCTGACCCATTACCCTGCGTGACAAAATCTTTAACACTGATAGATCAAATTAGCCGTGGAAGAGCAGGCATCGACGAGAGAGCTTTTTAAAATCAGCCCTCACATCTCACATAAACGTCACGGAAATTCTCGTTGGAAAGGCAATCGTTAATTAATTCAATCCGTTACAGAGAAATCCGCTACCATAGCTGACTCTTACCTCCGATAATTATTTTGCGTTTATAAACGACTAGCTGTTTCCTGCAACTTCGCCTCCGCCATTTTGCTGCTTAAAAATGGAGTTTTGATAATCGGTGAAATTATAATGTTTTTTAGAATTTCAGGAATTTCAATTTTGCGTGTTTATGTCGCTCGCGTGTTCTATTGGAGAAATGGCGTCTATCAGCAGTTTTTGGCAATATCTCCTTTCCAACTCGTTTTAAGAAAAGATATGTTCGTACAAAATTAGACTAGACAAATTTTCCAAGATTTTATGTTGTAATGAGATTTTTGTATCATAAGTACTTTCAGAGTAAAAGTGCCGCGAAGTTTACGTCAAAATGGGTTTTTTTTTGGAAATGTGCTCGTGATAAGTATAATTATACTACACTAACGTCTCGATTTATGAGTAGGGGGCAATAATACTTTTTATCTACATTCAACAATCTTTTATTTATTTTTTATTGCACAAAGTGCAAAGAAGCGAGCTTAAAGCTAGAAAGCTTCAACTATCAACCAACCTTTCCGGTTAACGAAAAGTCGTGGTAGTAGAGCATTTGTTTGTGTATGTCGTTGGTATATTTCAAATTCGTTATAAAAAATATGGCGCAAAATATAATCGTTATGTTAAAATTAGTCCTGCGTTAAATATCACAGGCAGTGGATTTTGAAAAATGCACTGTATATAAACAGATATAGAAGTATAGATGAAATATAACTTGAATTGGGATGATACTCAAGAAAGTGTTGAAAGTTTTAAAAATATTTAACCTGGTAGGTCGCAGTGAATAACTTCTGCGAGCGTTTAGTGAGAATTATTCGCGTGTTTCATCCCTCTCCTGCTCACGAAAGCGATATCCACGTCCTCTGCCCTCCAACCTCTCCGAGTAAGCAGAATTTGTGTTTATGGTTATTGAATGGTACATTTCTTGTGCGTTTTTTATGCTAAGCCAGCGGAGAAAAGTTATAGATAACATTTGTTTGGCTTACTTGTGAAATACACGTTATTGCGGTTTCGCAATCGACCCTTTGGCTTTAGTGTGGCCGTTGTTTTAACTGATGATCCATTGATATTTGCATATAATTGAAGTGACGTTTTAGAACAGAATAACGTTTTGCTAACGTGGTGCATTGACATATCAAAAAGATGTTAATTTGTACAAATCACACATTTATTGAACACAATGCATTATATAAACTAAAATAAAATACATTTTGGACTTTCTTTGGCTAGTTCAGCTAATGTAATTAAATGGCTACGCTACTTGAAACATTTAAGGCTTTTTTTAAATTCAGATATTATAGAAACATAAATTAAAATATTTAATTACTTATAACTCATTTTTCTATATTAAGCGAGTCTCGCCATCGAGTTGGAGTGAGAATCGCCTTTTATAATTTTTCGCAAGAACATTTTTGCAATAACTTCTAAAATATTCATTTCAAGTATATAGTTGAGAGAGCGTTGAGAAGCCTGAGTGGATTAAAACTGAGTGACAGAGTAAGAAATAGTGTGATAAGAGAACGTTGTGGTATAAAAGAAGAATAGTGACTAAAGTTGAAAAAGGTATGCTTAGATGGTTTGGGCATGTAGAGAGAATGAACGAAAGGAGACTGACAAAAAGGATTTATGAGTCAAGAGTGAATGCGAAAGTTGGAAGGACGAACGTTCCTGCACCAAGCCCAGGACATTTTAAATAACGGCCAGGTCAAGAGTACTCTAAACCGACGAACGTGTATGAAAGGTTTAATGAGAATGAAAGAAGCGAAGGAGATATGCAAGAATCGTGGCAAGTGGAAGGATGTTGTCTCTGCCTACCCCGAAAGGAAAGAGGCGTGATGCTATGTATGTAAGTATATAGTGTATAAAAATAATTACCGCAATGTACGTCGCCACTTCTTTAGATAATAAATAATTTTACGTAAAACAAGTGATATCATGTATGTTATTTTGGACATTATTAAATATCTCTAAAAGAGTGTTACACAGTATTAAGGTTTTCCGGTACTTGCAACAATTTTGTTATATTTCATTCAGTTTACACAAAACTTTGACAAATTATACACCTAAACCTTTCTCATAAATTACTCTATCTATTAGTGAAAAGCGTATGAAAATTCGATAAAAAGTTTTTGACTTTATCGCTATCAAATAGACAGCTGCGGAGAAGAATTTTATTTAATAGTCTCTTATAAATTATTTGCTTTGCCGAATATTAATAAGTTTGATTTAACATATAACTCTCGACAAGAATGTGAAAGGTTGTTTTATTCGGATGATTTCCCTTTGATTTCTCTGTAAAGCTCTTTTGAAGTGCGTTTCATATCGCACTGATCGAAATTGGATGATGGAGGCTTTTTACGCTCGCGGAATATATTCAAACTTTACTATTCACAAATAATTCGTCGTGTTAACTTATATTTACATTATACAGCATCTTTGATATTTTAATTTCCTCCTATTATTTTAAATGTACGACGGACGATGATGTTAACACTTTGACTGCCGCAGGGGTCAATAGGACCGAAACCAGTACCATATTTGAGTTTTCCGGATCTCTCGTATAAGATATCCAATAACAATTACCTATATACGTTTATGTACGTAGGCAAATGTATTTTATTACGTTATCAAAGAGGTCCGGCAACATCTTAGCCATGGCACTAGTGCCGGTCATGGTCACACGCCGTAGCAGTCAATTTGTTAAAGATCGAGGTAAAAGTTACGGTTACGAAGGATCCTTCGCGCTTTTCTCTGAAAAGAACCCACAACATACTCAGTCGGACTCCTCTAAATAATCCATCCATTTACGTTTTTTTTTAATACTACATCTACTTGATGTAACAATGAAATAAAACATGCGCGATTTATAAGAACAAGGTATATTAGATAATTGTTTTTAAGTAATATTTATTTCTAAAGTTAGTCAATTTAAAAAAAAGTAAAAACGCTGTATTCTTTTATTTGTCTTTGTATAATTACAGCCCATTGTAAAGGAGAAGACGAATTCTTTAAAAGGTTTGTAAACTTTTGTATCTCTTATAAGGCATCATTATATTTGAGAAAATTAAATGTTTGGAACAAAGTTTTTATTTATCGCTGAAATTGAATTCGTGTATTTTCATCTGCAAGTAGTAATCGAGTCCGCTGATACATCTGAAAATCTTTAAAGAAAGTAGTAGAAGTTGAAACACCTACCTGTACCGCAGCAGCGACTACAGGACGCGGGGCCAGACGTGATGCTCCTTAATTCGAATATCAAATTTAAGATTTGATATAAAAGCTCGAAAGTCTTTGAGTTTAGATGGATAATTTAAGAGATATTGGACGTGGGAACGCACGCAGCCGCATACACGCACGAAGCAATCCGCGTACGCAGAGCAGAGCTCCGCACCGGTGTCCAAATGTCTCTCGACTGATTCCCTATCACACCGCGGGAGGGCGTGGTGTTTTTTTCCTATTAGCCTAGCTCGGGATAAAACACTAACATCCCATTACAGAAAAAGAGAAACAAACCATCTACTGATAATACTAGCTGACCCGCGCAGCTTCGTCCGCGTCGCACTTTCATGGCGGCAGATAGAGGGTTACGAAGAGAACAAATTTGATAATCACAAAAAAGGTTACAGCGAATAAACTTTAAAAGATAAATGTATATGCTATCACGGGCTATTTTTTAAGAGGAGCAATTACGTCATATATGGTTTTGGGGTAACTTCATATCATAAAGTGATGTTATGTTTCCTGCTAAAATATAAAATTAGAACCCCACTTATGAACCCTTGGCATTGGCCATCAATTTTTCCCAGTCGAGATATTATAATAATAAAACACCAATTTATTTATGAAACATGAAATGCATTAGTGTGTACGAATGTTTATTTCAGCCAAGGTACAAATAGAAAACAATCTTTGAAAAATACCCATTGTTTTAATCAGAAAGAGCGCTAGAGTTAGACAGGGATGCATAATTTCAACGCTTTTATTTAATATCTACACGGAGATAATTATGCGTATAGCCCTTGAGGACTGGTCGGACGGTGCAACTGCAGGTGGATACAAAATCGCCAATTTAAGATATGCAGACGACACAACCCTTTTTGCCACTAGTAGCAGCCGGATGGTACAACTTCTAAAAATAGAACGGCTCAGCCTAGAATTTGGTTTGAGTATAAATCGCAGCAAAACCAAGATAATGATTGTCGTCAGAGCTAACAGCAACTTGCCGAATATAAACAAAATAGGAGACTGTGATGTCATACAATCATATATTTACCTTGGAACCCTTATCTCGAATCAAGGAGGCTGCGTGGATGAAGTGAAGAGACGTATGGCGATAAGTAGGTATGCAATGGACAGAAATATCACAAAAGCTACAATGATTAAGCTCGTAAAATCGTTGAGACTTCCCATATTCCCGTATGCCGCTGAAACATGGACCCTCCGAAAAACAGAAATGGACAAGAAGGGCCGAGTTCCGAACAAACACTTCCATTCTTGATGAGCTTGGCAGCAATGCGCGCCTATCCACCCAAGTGCGCAGTCGAATACTGAAATTATATGGGCATGTTAATCGGCGTGGAAATAACTCCATAGACCGCGAGGGAGATCCCCAATGCGATGGACGGATCAAGTAAAGGCTGCGGTGGGCGCTCCAGTACATGAATGTGCCTGATTAACGACCAGCAGTCAAAGGTGGTGGGAAGTGCGGCGGGTATTATCTACTACCGAACACTCTGAAACATGATAATCATGACCACTCTGACAAGAGTGATGCGACTAAGAAGAAGAACTAGAATTTATAACAAGTTTAATTTTATTTCTCAAATTGTATGAGGTATATTCACTCTTTTTATTATAAGAGTCAATGTTTTTATGTACGTACAACAAGTTTTCTAATATGTATTCGCAGTGAACTGTCATTATGTTAACTGCCTTGAATTTGTTTCTTAATGACTCTTTTCTGTAGTACAAATATTGCATCTATATCAGCAGCATTACCCCAAAGTAGAATAACGTATGACATAATGCTGTGAAAATAGCTGAAATATACCAGTCTGGCAGTATCAACATCTGTCAGACGACGAATTCTTTTAACTGCGTAAGCCGCAGAGCTGAGCCTGTTCGATAGACCACTTTTATAGGCCCCCACTGTATTTTGTTATCTGATTACCTAAGAAAATGGTACTGTCTACAAGATCTAGTTCCTCGATATTAAGTTTTACAATGGGTTTAATTTGTTTAATATTAGCCAGAGTAAACTTGATACATTTTGTTTTCTTTCCGTTGAACAATACATTATTAGCTTCAAACCATTGTACTACTTTATTGAGAGTTGTTTACGTCGTCATAATTTGTTTGTCGCCTGTTAATCTTAAACAATAGCGATGTATCATCAGCAAACAAAACAATCTCATGGTTACTCTTAACAAAGCAATGGTCCCAATATTGTGGGAACTCCCTGTGGGAGTCCCAATTCGACACAGACCCCGCAGAAAGCTTGCCATTAATACCTTTTGCGGTCTATTGGTTTAATAGGAACTCACCAGGTCTAATGCTGTGTTTGTGACCGTAATGTCGCAATTTCCCGATCAGAGTTTCATACTGGACACAATCGAAAGCCTTAGACAGATCACAGAAAACGCCAAGCGCGTCGTGTGACTCCTCCCAGACCCCGTAGATGTTCAGTAATAACTGTACGCCAGCATCGGTTGTCAAGCCACTTCGAGTAAAGCCAAAAAGCCATCGTGGTATGTACCCGTTCAAATAGTCAATATGTTAATTAACTACGAAAATTTAAGTTTAAAACAAATAGGTAAAGCCTAATTGCTTAATATGTAATAAATTATATCTTTTGAAATATTTTAGCAAGTGGTTCAACATTTTTCTCAAATACTTTACTGAAGTTCGGAAGAACCGATATTGGCCTAAAGTTACTGGAGTTAGAAGTACTGCCTGACTTAAACAACGGTATTATTTTGCTGTACTTCATTAAGTCAGGAAATACACCACAATCTAAACAGTTTTTAAAAATATCCGCCATGTCTGGTGCAACGATGTCGATTAAGAATGTTACAACTGATAAACCACACAAATCGTTATTTTTTTTGTTACTCAATATAAAACCTTTAATGATATCAGAGGCATCAACATGACTGAATTTAAAAATACTATGACATTGGGGCATTCTATCTGCTGGCCAAGAGAGTGTAATGGAAGATGACAAGTTTAGCAATTTAGTAGTTGAGATAGGAATTTTTGTATAAAAAACTCTTCAAAAGTATTGGCACCCTCTAAGTCTGGCGAAATTTTTCTATTCTCTAGCTCTAAATTGAATTCACTAAAATGCGGAGTTGCTTTTTCTGTTCTTGTTTGTTTCATCATTAATTATTTCCGAAGTTGTTTTAATTAAATTACTACTATATTTTATCTTACATTTTATGTGTTGAGATTTAGCAGAAACACATTTCTTTTTGAAATATTTGGAAAATAATCTCACATAATCTCTGAACTCTACACTAGTGTTCTTTTGCCTACTTTTATGCAAATCAACCGTGAGACATTCACTGAATGCCAATATGTCAGTAAGAATGATCGATTTACTTTTAAATATTTTATTACATTTGGGAAAAAAATTATTATATATTTCATTTGGATTAGGAGAATTAGTTATAAAGCGACAGTTTGAAGTAAGGGTTGATTTTTATCAATAGGGTCATTGGTTATTGGCACAAAAGTATTTTGTTTATTTACATTTTCCCTTGGAATTCGAAAGCGGACCTTGAGTTGGCCAAAGTGATCAGAATCTAATCTAGTAATTATCTTATTGATAATAGGATTTATGCTCGTAAATATATTATCTATACAAGTGGCACTGGTAGCGATTATACTCGTATAGCGTGATTTCTTAATCATGTCTGATTTGAACCTATGGCTTAATAATAAAAGAAACAGGCTAAATTGGGCCTTGAAAGGAAGCAAATTAAATTCAAATTCAAGAAGTCTTATTCAAGTAGGTTTTAAATTATGAAATATCGTTTTCATGTTAGTTTCAATGTACGACTGATGATGATATCCAAAAACGACTAACAATCTGAAGTTACGAGGGTTTCTTCGCACCCTGTTCCAAAACGAAGCTCACCTGTCATTTTTCTATCATCAAAGTTACAGTGTGATTATAATTGAATTTGATTAGAGCATTTCACTTTCATGATTTGGCAACTGGCTTTTTTTAATAAAGCATTTTCTGGGACGGTAGATCATGACGCTTAAAGCACTAACTATTATTTTGAACAGCGTTTAAATGTACTAAATTGAATCCGTAATCCGAAATGGTGTTGTACCAGAGGACACACAATGTCCTCTTCACTGCGACGGCCCAACATGTCATTAACACACGCCTCACGTGTTTGTCGCGTTAATTGATTTCACATATGAGTGTTACAGACAGACTGACAACAGTTCAAATCGTTATAATGTAGTACTGTTTATGTGTCATCAGGCATTCTAGTTGGAAACGTAATTACAATAGACGAGTCTACTTGTGACTAAACTTTTTTGAACTTCTTTATGCATGCTTAAGTTGAAGAGCAAGCTGGAGAATGTGTGACGGGAGCGTTACGAAAACGAATGGTTGTCGTTTCTTTTTAGGTTTAACTTAAAGAACACAAATTAATACCTTTTTGAAAGTGTATATTTATGTAGTTTATAAGTATTACTCTTATCTGGCCTTTGCGGTAAAATGTAGTGGATTTTTGAAAGTCAGCAACACGATACAAATAATTTAGTCAAAATTTTTAATTAATATATAAATATCAAGTGTAACAGTGTTTGTTTGTGCTCGAACTGCTCCGAAATGGCCTGATCGGTTTATATGAGGAAATTGTACAAGATGTGAGGGTCGTAAAGTAAATGAGAAAATTCCCAACTAGTCTATTTTACGTATTTAATTCCTTTCTTAAACTTTAAATAACATGCACTTATTAAAACAATTTAAATACATCAACACTCAGAATGAAACATTGACATTTTTTTATATTATATGAAATCGCAGTGTCTATTTGCATACGGCACAAGATTAAGCAGGGCAAGGATGTCGTAAAAGATACGATGGAAGTTTAACCATCACCGGCAACTCTACTGGATTCTGGCGTGTGAATCATGTGATCGTTTTCCAGTTTATTTTTCAAGAATATTTGTATTTAGTGATAATTAGCTAAGGAAGTTACCATTAAGTGTAGTACTCGCCCACTGGCCCTAATACCATAAGACGTTTACTATGATCCTGTTACATTGTTACAGTTTGTTGACTCGTTTTACTCACGGTTTTGTTTAATTTGTCCATGCAAAAGAAACTCAGTGGGGCAGGCAGGTGGGTCTACGCTCTAAAACCCTGTCTCCTATGAGTGGAAAGGCCCGTGCCCAGCAGTGGGGCGCTAATAGCCTGCTATTCATCTTTTCAGGATTAAAACGCTATTTTGAACCATCACTTAAGTCGGTTGTTGATGAATCTACCAAGAAAGCACCGACAAGATACGTAGTAGTTACTCTTTGGAACAAATTTTACAAATGAAAATAATATACTCGTATATGTCAGAGAATAAGAGAGAAAGGAAGCATAAAGCATAGAGGCGTAGGGTTCTCCGCCGACATCATCATTAATGGCATCCATAATTCATTTTCCGAACTGTGGGCTTTGGTGGGTAATGTCGGCGCAATCAAACACTTTATTTATTAACTCAGATCATAATGTTCAATCACTTAATGTTGTTAATAGCTAGGAACACGACAGGTTCAATAGTTGACCGCTCTGTTGGACCGTCACTCGAAATCTACACTCTGCCCCACGCCGATAGACGGATAGCGCCAGCGTTCCACACACTATTACACTCCGACATATATATCATAATTTGAAGGATTACCGAGGAAGCTTGGGAGTATATATTATCTCTTAAGTCATAACCATTACAAGCTGCAGTCGATGACAAGCTGGACAGTGTCGAAATGCTCTTCAATTCAAATTAAAAAAATCAAGTAGACTTTCATACCACTTTGGAATCATCAAATATTGCCAATTGACTGTTGATGATTTAAAAGAACGACTTATTAAATAAAGTTATGAGATTTACTTCACGCCCTGTAACACTTTTTTTTATCATCACCATTACCATGTGATTTTAATTTATTCCATTAAGATTATTGTAATTTATTCGCTCCGAAGCTTTTTATCGTCCGAGTAATCCTTCAAAATATAGTGTCACTTTTTTAATAAAGCTTTTATATTCATTGAGTGACAACTCTAGAACGTCTTTTGGTAGTTCCTTATAGAAACCTATAAAGTTACCGTTAAATGATTCGGATGTTTGGACCTACTAGAAGTTATGTGAAATCCAATCCCTTATTTTCTTGAGTGTCCATACAACTTTTCAAATATATAAACGCAGTGAAGTGTCATTATTTTGACTTCCTCAAATTTTTCTTTTAACGATTCTGTTGGACATACATACATAGATATCATCACGCCTCATTCCCATCGTGGTAGGCAAAGTCCACGTCCTTCCTCTTGCCACGATCCTTACATATCTCCTTCGCTTTTTCATCCTCATTTAACCTTCATACAACTTCATCGGTTTAAAGTACTCTTCCCTTCCGACTTTCCCATTCACTCGTGACTCATAAATCGTGCCCAAACCAGCCAAGCATACCATTCCCAATTTTACTACATCTTTTTTTATACCACATTGTTCTGTAGGACTGATTCTCTCGGAGCCGTATTATAAATCGTTATAATGATAAATTACACGAAATCTACTGGCATGTAATTAACTATTTATTCGGTGCAATGTAAACTTCGGCTTCGTTCGTTGAGCCGCCGGTGTAGAGGCATAGAGCACCGTTCGCCGGCGAATCACAGGCCGGAGCAGGCGAGTGTCAACAACCCCTTGTAATACGCTTATGTCAGTTTGTCACGTCTATTAACGGGGGCGGTCTTGTAAACTTTAAACAGATTACAAACTACTTTGTCGAGTATATTTTAGTATTCACTAGCTGTTTCTCGCGGTGTCACTCGCGTTGTTCCCAATACCGTGAAAGTATAGCGCAACCCGTACTTTGTGACGTGAGCCAGTTTAGTGATGGAAACCATTTACGCGTTTGATTTTATATATGTAATAAAATAACGTATAATATATTTTAAATAGAGGATACGGTTCGTCATTTGACTAAACCGTGTTCTTAGAAACAATGGCCTTCCCATTGGTGGATTTCTAAAAATTGAAATTGTGGAATTGTTGAATTGGAGACTGATGAATCGTTGTAGTGTTTCATAAATAATTAGAATAGCTTAAATTATGTTAACTGTAACTATTAAAAAGTAACAGGGAATGGTAGGTTCTTAAAAAGTGAGATATTTAACAAATGTATTTGGCGACAAACACGCTCATTGGTGTTTAGACATAAACGCCTCATCATTGGAAGTGATAAAAGTTATGTATGGTAGAAGTTACTTCAGCTATCAGTTATTATGTTTGTGTTAGTAAATTGTGCTGCTCAGTGATACGAAGCTAAGTGTATTTCTGTACTTTAAAACCTTTGTCTTATAAATGTGTCATAATGATAACTGTATGTTTTTGTGTTATCTATTTAATGTTAAGGGGTGTTGATGACGCAATTGTATTTCTATGTTCATAATAACATTAATAGTAAAGATTAACTATTGAATTTCTTACCGGATTCTTCTAAGTAGATAGGAAATTCCGAACGAATGGTCAATTCACTTGATAAGAAAGTTTGTTGAGCTTAGTAGAATTAAAGAATACTTCAGTTTGGTTATTGACATTTAATATGAAATATTATCTATTTTGATAAACGGAGCGTACACGGAGTGGTTTCCTGTCGAAAGAGGTGTTCGACAGGGATGTGTTGCGTCACCATGGCTGTCCAACCTTTTCATGGATAAATGTTTCACAGATTTAAAAGAATGTATGTATGGGTTAAGAATGAATGAATTAGTCATCAAATGTTTACTCTACGCTGATGATCAAGTAATACTTGCGTCATCCGCTAACGAGCTTCAGGAGATGCTAAATATTATGAATGAAGCTTTGAAAGGGAAAGGAATGAAAGTGAATGTAAACAAAACGAAAGTTATGCTTTTTGAACGAGATGAATCTATGATGAATGGCAATATTTTGATAGATGGGGAACAAGTGGAAGAGGTGAAAGAATTTGTATACTTGGGATCTAAATTTACAAAAGATGGAACATGTGAAAGTGATATCGAAAGGAGAGTGAATGCAGGGAATATGGTAAATGGTGCTCTGCATGCTTTTATGAATAGCCAGATGGTGTCTCAAAGGGCTAGACTGGCAGTGCATGCTGGAGTGTTGGTGCCAACACTTATGTATGGTAGTGAAAGTTGGGTATGGCAGAAGAATCACAAAAGTAAAATAAATGCGGTAGAGATGAGAGCGTTGAGAAGCATGAGTGGATTAAAACTGAGTGACAGAGTAAGAAATAGTGTGATAAGAGAACGTTGTGGTATAAAAGAAGACGTAGTGACTAAAATTGAGAAAGGTATGCTTAGATGGTTTGGGCATGTAGAGAGAATGAATGAAAGGAGACTGACAAAAAGGATTTATGAGTCAAGAGTGAATGCGAAAGTTGGAAGGGGAAGACCGAGGCGAACGTTCCTGGACCAAATCCAGGACATTTTAAATAACGGCCAGGTCAAGAGTACTCTAAACCGACGAACTTGTATGAAAGGTTTAATGAGAATGAAAGAAGCGAAGGAGATATGCAAGGATCGTGGCAAGTGGAAGGATGTTGTCTCTGCCTACCCCTATGGGAATGAGGCGTGATGCTATGTATGTATGTATCTATTTTGAAAATAGTTAAAATTATTAGCACATGGCTAATTTACTGATTATTTCTCATTCATGACACGTTCATAACTTTCAAATGTGTACGGTTTGAAGAAGCATGTCGGGTGGAAAGTTTCGGAGTCTATAACAAACATAGATAACACCACAACCGTGATGTCAAGTTTTTTCCTGATAGGTTCACGCATGACTGTAATCTCAGCTTATGGTTAGTGATTATACCGTTGGAGATGGCCAATACGTTGACCCGGTAAGAGGCAGTCTACCTGACACGGTATACCGTATACGTCTTTACTGGTAGAATATCTAAGAAACAAATTCAAGACAATTAACATAATGACAGTTTACTGCGTATACATATTAGAAAACTTGTTGTACGTACACAAAAACATTGACTCCTTTAATAAAAAGAGTGCATGTACATCACATAACTTACGAAACCAAAACAAACTTATTATAAATTCTAGTAGGCTGCATAAGATTAACAACTCATTCAAGGGTAACTGTATACGTTTCTATAATAAACTCCCACAAGACGTTCTAAAGATGTCAATTAATAAATTCAAAGTCTTTGTTAAAAGAAAGTTAATAGAAAAATCGTAATGATTATAGTAACAAAAAAAATACCCGACTGAGTTTGTTGTGGGTTCTTCTCGGATCAGGGCGCGAAGGAACCCTCGTAACTTTAGATTTTAAGCCGTTCTTGAGTACCATAATCAGACGTATATTAGAATCAGAGTGTGGAAAAACAATATAATTTGACGATTCAAGAGTGCTGTAATATGCCTACTTGAATAAAGATATTTGGAATTGAAAATAGTGACCGGCCACGTTGTTAATATTATAATTTAAGGCGTATTGTAAATAATTCACATACAAAGTTGGTAATTTCGTATAAGAAGCAGACCTTTGGAAGGACACTAACATGGCACATGGTTTTATTAAAAAGCATTCCTAAGAGTCCATAAAAACATTGAAGTATAAAATATTGTATTCTCTATGGAAGAAAAGAAATGATTACAAGACGATTGTAGTGATTAATAACACATATTCTAGTACACAAACAATTGTCATCATTCTTCATCGTTCGCGCCGCTTAACATAGTCAATACAAAAACTAATATCATGACGCAAACATTTTTTAACTTGTTATACATTCTATTAAGGCACTTAATCAAATATTTCATTCATTTATAAATTAGTTAAATTAAGTTTAGATCTTGCTAAATCAACCTTATTTTACTTGTATCGACGATTATGATAAATAAATAACGAAAATGGCGAACGCAGCCGAAAACTTTAAGTCGAAAGTACTTTATTAAATCGGTTCTTTAAATAAACATGGAATCACAAAATGACATAGGTTTAGACGCTCCTTCGGCCAAGATTCTCTTTCTCATTATAACCAAGTTGTAAGGGTGTTATTGAGGAATTAGGCAAAGTCACAACAACAATTATTTTTCCTCATATTAAGTATACCTAATCTCAGCTTCGCGCCCTGTTTTTGCTGGTTGATAATTGGTTTCCCTCATATTGCCGCGGGTTCGGGATCTAAAAGCGAAAAGCAATCGTTCACACACAGTCTTTAGGACAGCTCCGCAACTATTCACCTGGTAAGTAGGTAAGTAGCAGCCCATTAACGTCCCACTGCTCCTCGCTCATGTGAGAGAGGGTTTTTAGAG
The DNA here is from genome assembly GCA_015832385.1 of Elymnias hypermnestra. Lineage (NCBI taxonomy): Eukaryota > Metazoa > Arthropoda > Insecta > Lepidoptera > Nymphalidae > Elymnias > Elymnias hypermnestra. Next base: position 146,947 of record JACTOM010000897.1, on the reverse strand, counting down.
CATAGACCCACCACGCTGCTCCACTGCGGATTGGCAGGCATAGTACACAAGTGCACTCTCTATTCCTTCACTCTCATAGTCCGATGTGACGAGAATCCGACACGACCGGAGAGAGATCGGGCGCAGGACCGACGGCTTAACGTTTTCTCCGAGGCATGGGGGTGGATCACACCGCCCACTTCCCAACTTAGGGCAAATATTGAGAAATCTTAATAGAAAACTCAATATTGATTTTTTAATTGGCCCGACCCGGGACTCGAATCCAGGACTTCACATCTGTAGTCGAACATGCTAACCACTAGACCAATGAGGCAGTCTAGACTATTCACCTGAGTCACTTGCAATTCACACATATTGCGACGTAGACGCTTAATGCAAACTGCACAGCATATTCCCACGGGAGCGGGAACAGACAAATGTTAACACACCGTTAGGGGTTATCTACAATGAATATAATTAATAAAACAATGAAAATAGTTAATTACAAGTCATTACTATTATCAAAGCGGGATTATGCCGTTATCTTTGACAAGTTCCAGCGATTTCACAGATTATAATCAATTATATATAGCAATATGTAATTAGAAAAGAATGCGTAATGACCAAATAATAGTTTATTATCAAATGGATATGATAAAATTGTACGTCTGCTATTCTTAATCATGTTTAGTGGAAATAACGTCTCGTTGTGTATACATATGTGAGAACCTATCATGGGTACATTAAAATGTTCACACTCCCGAGATACATGTGACATGCCAAGGGGAATAAAAATGAAACTGTGGCAAATCCGTTAAATTTACATCACGTTTAAGGGTAACTGTATACGTGACTCTTAAAAACCGTCCCATAATAAATTCGATCGTTAAAAATAATTTAATTGAAAAATATTACTGTAACTTCAAGGATTACTTAGACGATGAAAACGCGCGGATGCGAATGAATTGCTGTCATTTAAATTAAATAAATTAATATTTGGGGTGTAGCTGCAAAACCGTTTTGACGGCCTTGAGAATTATGTATCAGTGGATGATGAACAAAATACGCTTGTGGAAGCTGACTACACGGTTGGGACTAAATATTACAAAACCCGTAAAGAGAAAACCAAGAGATTCTCGGGCCAAACTTTCAATCTTATGGATCAAAGACAAAAAATGAAGTTACAATCTGCAGTAGACGCATCCAGTTTCAGGCATCTTAATAGGCAGATATCAAAATCCCGAATCCGTGATATGCGACACTTTAATACAGAATCTATAAAAGACACCATCGCGCAGAACAGGGGCTCAAAAGTGTTCGCACGAGGTCTGTCTCTTGGTCGCAGCCACCTGACTAGGCTGAAGACTGAGAGTGGCGACCTCATTACGTCTAGACCTGAGATTTTGAGGGAAGTTGAAATTTTCTATGGCCACTTATACATGTCAACCCAAAAGCCTATGGATAGTTTGGCCAAAGATCCTACAGTGATACTAACCCGACACTATACCGAAGATATCCCGGATGTCAGCCTGTATAAGATTAGTATGGCTCTTAAGCAATTGAAGAGCAACAAAGCACCAGGTGATGACGGAGACACAGCAGAACTCCTGAAAGCGGATGGCAAACTAATACTTAAAGTCCTTCAGCGATTTTTCAATTTTGTCATCAACGAGGGCACGGTGCCAAAGGCTTGGCATAGAAGCGTGGTGGTTTTGTTCTTTAAAAAAGGTGATAACTCTTTGTTAAAGAACTAAGGAGACCTATCGCGCTGCTATGTAAAGTCTACCAATTATTTTCAAGAGTCATAACGAATCGTCTCGCTCGTAGATTCGACAACTTCCAGCCTCCCAAACAAGCCGACTTCCGACAAAGCTTTAGCACCATAGACCACATTCATACGCTGCGGCAGGTTATACAGAAGACTGAAGAGTATAGCCGGCCACTTTGCTAAGCGTTTCTGGACTATGTAAAAACCCTCGATTCGGTGGAAACCTGGGCCGTATTGAAATCTTTTTCAGAGATGCCGAATCGACTACTGCTATATCCATGTGTTGAAGTGTTTGTATGAAAACGCCACTATGACGATCCGTGTTCAGGACTAAAGCACGCCGTCTATCCAATTGCAACGTGGTGTACGAAAGGGAAATGTTATCATTCCGAAGCTATTTACCGCGGCATTGGAAAACACCTTCGAGCTTCTGAAATGGAACGGATTCGGCATCAATATCATCGACGAGTACATCACTCACTTGCGATTTTCCGATGATATAGCCATAATGGCAAAGACTCTGGAATTTTTCAATACAATGCTCGATGACCACTGCAGAGTGTTTCAACCTATGGGCCTCAAAATAAAAATGGATAAGACAAAAATTATGTCAATCATCCATGTTTCGCCCCACCCGGTCACCGTTGAGAACTCAGCACTCGAAGTTGTATACGAGTACATCTACCTGGGACACACGATCCAATTAGGTAGGTCTAACTTTGAAAATAGGTCAACCGCCGAATCCAACACGGATGGGCAGCGTTCGAAAAACTACTGGATATCTTTTCATCCACAGTACCTCAGTGCCTGAAAACGAACTTAACAGACAATGGAGAGGGCTAGCTCGGGGTTTCTCTCCGCGATCAAATCAGAAATGAGGAGATCCGTAGGCGAACTGAAGTCACCGACGTAGTCTACCGAATTGCAAAGCTGAAGTGGCAATGGACAAAGGCACATAGTTCGCAGGCAAGGGCAGACCCCCACCAGGTGGACCGGTGATATCAGGTGGGTCGCCGGCAGCCGTCGGATACAAGCGGCGCCAGATCGGGCCCAGTAGAATTCGTTACAGACCTTTGTCCAGCACTGGACGTCCATCAGTTGAGACGACAACGACGAAATTAATATTATGTTGTAAAGATGACGGTAAAAACAAATATAAAATACCCGCTACTCCTCTCGGAACTTTAGTCGTACATTCGTATATTTGACGAAAGGGCTTATTTGAATAAACAGTCTTGCAATCTGAATTTGAATAGCCTCAGTGCTGAGCCGTAGGCCCATTTGTCGACTCATCCACTAAAAAGCAGGTGAGTTCCTGAAGCGTACGAGAAACCGTTTATCAATATTCCCCTGAAAATTACACGACCTACGATCTTAACTAATCCCACAGTAAACTCAGTCGTTACAATAACATTTCAATTTACTTCATTTTGGTTCGAGCGATTCCTTCACCCCCCCCTCAATATGACGGTGAATTTAATTCGGTTGTGAGAATATTTGTTTGGTCCCCATAAAAATTAATTAATACACAAAACTATGAAACCTTTTAACTCTGTAATAAAATGAGTATAATTAAGATATGTATCAATAAAATCCTACTAGCACACTATCAATACTAAACTAATATTTAAAATATTTAGAAACTAAAAATAAAAAACATGTGTGTACTTACGTACACGCGTTAGAAGTTATACTTCTGTGGCGTAACAAGATAAAAATCCTTTCAAAAAACTAAAATGATTTTTGTGACGGTGTGCGATTTAATTCGGTCGTGTGAACATTTGTCGGGATCCCATAGAAATTAATGAATGCACAAAACTACTCCACGTCAAGTCAATAAAAACGTATTTGAACTGGAACCACATCTACGGAGCGAGGCGAGTCGATAGAGTGAATCGGGTAGTGACGTGACGTCCTTCATAATTAGACAAAAATCCTAATTGTATCAGATATTAAGAATTCCAGGCCAACGGTTTATCAGCGATTTGAACACCTGCCAGATAAAATTGCGTTAAAAAGCCAGCCGCAGCAGCAACCGAAGCACAATCACTCGACAGGCACCATGATAAAAGTCACGTTCTTATATGCACTGGTTGCACTGGTTGCGACGGTCCGCGGACAAGCCACCGCTTTCAGCAAGTGTAAGTATATGTTCATTAAATCTGTTCAGCTGAAACTCTTTGCACCGTGCAACCATATCGGGGACTCAAAAAATATGTTTCGGCCGCGGCTGGCCACCCCCCTTCCGGCAAAGACACGAACAAATTGCGAACGAGAATACCGAAAGAGAAGCAAATTCGTTAGAGGCGTTGTGTCGTCGGGGTCACCGGTAAAGATGGGCGTCCCACAAGGATCAATACTTGGCCCATTTTTATTCCTAACTTATATAAACTTAGCCTACCATGTCACATAGCGCTGTTTGCTGATGGCGCGTCCTTGTTATTTCAAATTGATAGAAATAAGGGAAATGTCGACGATGTAAATAGTAGCCTAACGCTGGTCTCGCAACGGTTTGCAGTTAATCATTTAACATTAAACTCGGCAAAGAGTCAGAATGTTGAATTCACTTTGCCAAATTAGGAATTCTCAGGAATAGCTTAGACTCGGGGCTTCAGTGGGGTGCCCATGTTAAGACTGGCGAGGAAAGTCACTGTTGGAAAAGTTAGACAATACGCTGACGTCGAAACTGCCAAAATATATCCGAGATAATAATCCCTTATGCAGCAAAAAAAGGGAGAGTTATCCAAATACCTTAGGATGAAGAAGATTTAGAAACAAAGATAAATGTTTTCAGCGACAAGCGGCGGGGTTCGCCCAAAATCAGCACAACAGGTAGTAAACTTACATTTTCACTGCTCTTTACGGAGTCATTTGCCAGATCAGACCATATTGTGCGATATTTTGTTGTAAGTGTAAATTCTTCCAGGTTTCAACACCACAGCGGCCGTTCCTCTGAGCGTGTCTGTACCAGGATGTACATCGCCGCCTTGCGCTGTACCGCAGCAGCAAAATGCCACATTTAATGTCGTATTCAAAGCAGCGTAAGTAGTATACATTCTACGCCAGCAGGCGATGCAGCGAGAGAAGTCTCCCTTCGCGATACTGAGGCGGTCTAGCCCAAGATCGGGGATCCTGCACCGGTGTCATGAGGCCGAGCATAAAACTCAAGCCCATCTCCAGTTTAAATACGTTCTGTATGGCATACGAAGCTCTTCCTGTACGTTTCCGAATTGGAGCAAAGCGCGACGCATCACGAGTGGCCCTTACAATAACAATTTACGTTTCTATACGAACTGAACCTTTAAAACATGATATTCCACCGAAGCAGCCTGCAGGCCCCAGTTCTGATGTTTGATAGCTCGAAAACTGAATGGTTGTTCAGGCGGATACAGCCTAAATCCTTTTCAACTTAAAGACGTCGTTCCCCTTCGGTGTGTGACACAATATCATTTCAATGACTATTTTAGGATTTGTAGTAAAGGTTATAATTCACGCGCGAACAATCGATGCATTTGTTGTACATAATTGAAATGTCTTGTCCAAACTAATATTATGAAGAGGAACCATGTGTGTTTTTGTAACGATGTTTAAAATCTCAATGTAAAGAAAGTAACGTGTCGCGAGTCGAACTCCAGAGGGTCAAATGTCGTGTATTCTGAGTTCTGCGGAAGTTCTGACAATAAAGTGTCACAAATAAATCACTTCTCCAATATTATGGAAGAAAGTGTTGTATTATGAATATCTGGAAAAAAGAATACGCTGAAATACTCCTAGTAGTGAAGATATTATATTAAATTTAAGCGCCATTCTGTGACAGGCAAAACATGTTGGTAAATTAGTGATGCTTTTAAGCAGCTGTCCATGTTGTTGTCTCCAGCTTACACTGTGAGCAGGCTGAGGACACTCGCCGTGGCCACGATCAGTGTGGGCATCGACATCAACCTACGCTACGACCTGGGGGTGAATGCGAACACCTGCAACTTCGTTTTAAATGCGACTTGCCCGCTACAAGAGGGCGAAGTTGTGCTGTACCGGCTCAAGATGCCCATTGAAAGCTTCCTCCCCGTGGTGAGCACTAGACACATATGGACACACACACGTACTGACAAACTGACGACAACCTACCGAGATATCCTAAGCCAGACCGTTTTAGATTACATAAATGTTTTTAGGGAATACAAGCGGCGGTGGAGTTCCGAGTAGTGGACGACGACAGGAACGGCCGCCCTCTCTGGTGCATGAGAGTGCCCCTCAGGGTCGCTCCGCCCGCAGTCGGCAGAGCTTGGAGACAACTCTAACGAAACAACGAGAATGCATTCTTCAATTTTACAATGTCCTTTAAATGAAAATTACAAATTATGCAATGTGATTAAATGATTAAATTCGTGCAAAGCTCGCTGGCCTTTCTCTTGACTTCGTCCATACGAACTGGAAGTGGGTGGCAGGTGAAATATTCCATTACACGATATTGCACGTGCTATGTTCTACAGTACATGCTGGGCGTACACGTAAAGACGGACGGATCTCTGTTATTATTGGAGTAGATATGCTCATGACCCTAAATAAGTTACGGAGATTTCCGGGAGCTTTTTTCCGGGGATTCAAATTCTAATGTTTGTATGAGGCAGACTCAAATCTATAACCTGTGGATAGAGTGACTCTTGAGGAAACTACGTGTATATAATTTCCCAGGGTTTTACATATGTTAGTTGAAATATTAATATAATTACTGATCATTCCTCTGTCATTCTAAAGATTAAACTGACCAAAAGAATAGAGACCTCAGCAAATGTTCAGATTTGACTTGTAAAAAAATTAACGACGGCATTATTAAAAAATTAGTAAATAAAAACTGGAACATAGTTACTGGTGAAGCAAATACCGATATGCCGATACTCTCTCATTGATCTAGAAAAATACCGCGGTGGCGTACCTCAAGGATAACTCACTTTATGAATTTTATCTCCTACAAAATTGTCACGTACAAAGCAGTCATACCAAAATCACACGGACAGATACAGTATTCAACTTTATCAACTTCAATACGTTAATTAACTATCTTAATCCTTTTCACTACATAATGTAAATGGGTATCTTAAGAGACCTTGGAATAATACTTTCGACGATGGCAGTGAATGCGTCTCGTATTATTCCGTACACTTGAAGGATTCAACAGCAGTCAACCGTCCGCTGTGTCAAATCAAATTGTCTCGACATAAGTCCATATGTTTTCCTAAACGTAGCGAAAACCTTCTAATTTCCTTTGGTGTGTAATGTATGTGTATAAATTGTTGTATTTTCGATCGAAAGTAGGAAGTCGAAAGCAACGAGTGCCTCGTAAATCTCCTCGATCAAATTTCTTGTCATTCGATCGACTTCAAACAACGTGGATTGATCAAAAAGCGTAACTAAAAGTGCCAGAAAGGGAAAATAATTATTTGCTGTTGCTGTTTGCGACAGCCGACATTTCAGTATAAATCTACGAAGCGGGAACATTAAAAATAAATAAGGGGAGATGAGGGAAAAACGGATGTTTGTCCGGCTTTTAGTTATATTTGCTGCTGTTTTTGACGTCGAGGACAACAATCCAGCATTAAACCGTATCACAGTGGAAACGAAGAGGCTTATCAGATTAGAATTTATGTCACGAGGTATCCCAGAGTTTTCTAAATTTAGAATATTGAATAAAAACAATGTTTATTGCATCTCAAGCGAAAAATGTGAAAAATCAAATCGAAATGAGATTTTTGCGTATTAGTATTTATAACCATAAATATTTTTTTCGCCTGCCTTATATCTAACAGTTAACTTCACTCAAATGTTGTCTTATCTAATTTCTAAGTTTACTTAAACTTATATTCATTTAGTTATTTGTTTACAATAAAATTTAATTATCTATCAAATATTTTCTTATTAAAGTAAGCTTTTACATTGTCAAATATCGTTTATTATTGTTAACTAACAATTTCCGATTGTATATGACATTATGGGACGATTTAAAATTTCAAGTTGCGAGTATTCACGACATGTTCCGAAAGGCTCCCTTCAAAATCTTATACGGTTAATCACCTTTTATCATTGCAAATTCGATTTTTCGATCAGAGCAAAATATTACGTTAATAAGGATATTTTTATTTTACTTTTAGTTTATTCCTACAAAAATATATTTGCCTTCTTAATGGCGCATTAATCTTACCCCGAGTGCCTCTCGGTTTTGACGCGGCACAAATACATTTTGTTGGCTTAATGTTTGCTAAAAACCGAATAAAATATATAGTACACGAGCACAAAGGAAGTAGTGTTATGTAGATTTCTTGTGAGTTTTCTTATTCCATGTTTATAACCTTTAATGTCATAACAGGATACATTAGTAGGACACTTTATATTATCAAAGCAAAAAGTGATTTCGGAGTTCACAGAAAGGAATCCTTTAGCCCATAAACAACTACTGTTCTACTGGAATTGCCAACGCAATACTCGTTCAAAGATATGTGACGGTTTGCCTTGATGGACCAATCCGGAACAGGCAAAATTAAGTTATATTGTGGTGTTCAGGAAAGGAAAACTTTGTGAGGTAACTTGCATAACCCTCGAGCAATTTTGGGGTATAAGTAGCCTGCCAACCTGTTGTGTGACTATGCTTTAAAAGCTCTCTCCTATAACTGATGACATAACCATTACATATTGATAAATAACGACAAGTGTTCTGACGAGGAAGTGGTACAACGAAATTAATTACCATTATCAGACTAAAGCCTTTATCAGATAAGATTACCTTAGAATATCCGCATAAAATCGAAATGTTGTAATGACCTTTGAACAGGAAGCCGCTCTTCTATAATGTTTAATTATGTACCTGCAACAAGCAAGAATAAATAATTAATATAACTGATAAACTTGTATATACAAACAGGCTACACGCTGAACTTCGCAACATAAGATAGAAATTGTCAAAGAGACGTCAAGTTTGATTACAACATAATGGGGAAAAAGTAAGATATAGCTTTTCCAAACGATATTTCCTCAAACGTAAGCTACAAAGAGTCCTTTGCGTCCTGTTTTGAGAAAAACCCAGAAGAAACGCCTTTGGATTTCCTCTTCCCTCATCGTAACAATTTAATCATAGCTTATTTTATACAGAGCATAAATTCTTCTTTATGGGCTAAGCAATCTTTCTGGTTATTCTATATATTAAAAGTTGGCTTTCTTCATATCCACTTTCAAAATTTTTTATTCAGGTAGTCTATTACAACACTTTTGAATCGTCAAATATTATTACCGATGAAGGACTGATGACGATATCATAGAATGATTTATAATCCAAAGTTACGAGGGTTCCTTCGCCCGTTCAAAGGGTAATTGCGGTCAGAGCAATACAAGAGTACCGTACCGTGTTCTGGACAGCGGCGGCTGCTCATCGGCACAGAGCAGCTGCGAGGCCTCCTAATTGGCGTCGATAAGGTCCAAAAAATCAGAGTCCAAACCGACCAGGCTCTGATCTCAGGTCCTCAGTAACGGGCGTGGCCACTGTGTACGCGATCCCTCCTCACCTGCAGAAATGGCTTTCCAGGGGGCACGGGACGCTTTCCTACAGACTGGTACCGGTGACCGGACATGGAAACATTGCTCAGGAAAGTTCCTGCACCAAATTGGCCGAGAGGAGTCGCCCTCTTGCCATGAGTGTGGTGCAGCTGTCGACTCAGCACACCGCACTGTGGCAGAATGTGCAGCATGGGGATCCCAGTGGCCCCGCTTGAAGGCGCTGACCGGCGGGGACCTCTCGCTTGCGAGCATCGTAGGCGCGATGTTCTCAAGTGAGAGATGTTAGGCGGAAGTGGCCTTCTTGCGAGACTGTCACTTCGCTAAAGGAGACCCACGAGCGAGAGAGGGAGAATGCAATAGATAGTCCCTTTGATCAACGAAAGAAGGGAGATACTAGGCGACGCTTGTTTACGCACCTACTCCCACCTCCTTGAATCCTCGGTGGAACTCATCGGGAGTATCAGGTAACAATGCGCAATTTTAGCTCCTTACGGATTGAAGAGGGTTCCGCTGGGTTTTAGTGGGTGTTGAGAGGCTTCTTTCTTTGCCAAGTCCCACAATCCTGACCATTCCAGGTCGAGGTCGTCGTCGTCGTCGCTTCAACCGATGGGCGTCCACTGCTAGACATAGGTCTCACATAATGACCTCCACAAGGCCGATCTTGCGCCGCCTGGCCCCAGCGGCTACCGGCGACCCTCTACCTACACTACGCCGTCCGGTGCGGGGTCGCCACTTGAGCACCTTCGGCCCCCAACGTCCATCGGTCCTTCGGACTATGTGCCCCGCCCATTGCTACTTCACGTTCGTGATTCGTGAGACTATGTCGGTGACTCTAGTCATGTCGGGGTAAGTGCGTAAAAACATTTCCCAGCGCAAAAAAGGGTTCCTTCGCTCTTCGCCCTTGATTGCAAGTCGTTCGATAATATCATCATCAAGCGCACGTGCATAAAGAATAATTGAATGTGAATTTGAATGCCTTCAAAGCAACAGTAATGATTTGTATTTTATGTTCGGTTACCCACCACGGCTTCCGTAAACGGGAGGGGGAGCACGGCCGTCGCGATACCAATGATTTACGCGTGTTGACATTCGTAAAACTATAGCATTATGGCGGCAATAAATATCGTATCTTATCATTTGTTTTCATACTTTGTCAGAAGCTTAAAATAGCTGACAGGTTAGCGATTGACCGTAATCTTATCTGATGGTAAGTGATAACATAGTCTACGAAAAAGTGGAAAGAAGTAATTTTCCTCTTAATTGTTACACAACAGCGTCTTTGCAGATAGGGTGGTAACTGACTACAGCCGAAACTTTTCACCATTCTAGACTCAGACACATTAGAACATGCATTTTTCTAAACGTAACCTTTTGAGTATCGAATCCAGGGCCTCTGCTAGCGAAGCCAGGATACCGTCGAAGTGTCTGTTTGTAATTTTAAATTGACATGTTTTCTTAAAATGTATGTTTGTTCCCTCTGTGACTTTCATGCGAAGATAGTATTATAATGAGGCACTCGGAAGCGACTTTACTTTAGAAAGCAACATTTTCTTGGGTCGCAGCCACATAACTAAAAGTTTGCACGAATGAAAGGATATAAATGTTACACGATCGGCTGATGCGACCCTTAGTTGTTCTACCAAGAGCGTTTCGATCTACCTCCATTCTGTGGCCGTTAGGCGGGTGACGCCACGGGCAATAGTTAGTATTCACATAAAATGATTATGGGCAACCCGAACAGTGTGCCGAGCATTGTGATGCTGAATGAAAATACGCATTGGTGTAGTGTAGAGGGCAATAAACGTTCACATCTGCATTGTGTTTAAATTATGAATATATTCAGCGACGTCATCCCATTATTGCCGGTCATGCACCATCCTCGGCCACCTTTGACGAATTGGACGTGGTTTCGATCATTTTATCATTGCACATGAATTCATATTAAACTTACTCACGCAAAAGTATTCATGGCTGAATCGAAATTTAGCAAATCGGTGAGTGTTCGCAATGTAGATGGTATCACGGACGGAAAACAACAAGAACAGATTGTCCAATATTCCCTCGGAGTTGAGAACTTCATGAGAACACTTCCTCACTCATAGACGAACGATTTTAGAGCATAAGCCCACCACAATGCTCCACTGCAGGTTAGCATACCCCAAAATTGCTCCTGGCTTTTGCAGGTTTTCTCACGATGTTTTCCACAACCGAAAAGCACAAGTATAGCGTATAAGGAAACAATGAATATAGAGTGTATAATAGTTTTTTGTTATAGGTACTTAAAAAATCACCAATACATTGTTTAACATTTTAGCCACGACACTTTGAGAAAGCTCACATAAAACTTATAATTTGTAAAGCCTATTCAGTAACAGACACATAAACTAACTGCTGTGTTAATAAGTTTAGCGTTGAAATAGGCAATCCAGTTAGGAAGCCAATTTGCCGGTTTAAATGCAGTTACCGCGTTCTACGTTCCGAAACTTAGACGAAATCGACGGCCGTGATTGGCGCCGCTGAAATGTGGCTTTTGTAGTATTAAAGCCTGGCTAACTTACAGAATTCACCGAGGAAATTGCTGAAAGCATGTCCTGAAAATTCGGTTCTAGCTGTGTCATTATATCCATTCAATAATCTTAACAAATGACACGTCTCAGACGAGAATATAGGGATTTTTGTAGGTTACGAATCGTGATTCTTCTAGTATATCTAGTAAGCCTTTGCTTTCTATCTGAATGTAACCCATTCTACTATTATGTCTAGATTTAAGCTTATTTTTTAGCAAGTGTAGTTTAATCTCACCGTAACAAACGGTGAGGACAGTAAGGTTAGAAATGGTAAAAAAGGGGCCACAGTGATGCCAATACTTTGCTAGCGGTTCGATTAGATCTAGAGCAAATTTAGGAAATGGCATTTCGTGATATGTTTAGGTTTCAGCTAATGGAAGACTTCGGCTGTGATTAATTTACCTCCCTTTTTTTCCGCTGGGAAATGCATTTAGACACGAACCTCGACCTACAGGTCAGGAGTGTGGGACTCAGCGAGGGAGGAAACCTCGCAATAACCACTTAAACCCAGCGGAACCCTCTTCATCTGTAAGCGAAGCACCAGGTGTTCATCTTTCGCATTCGTCCCTGGTACCTCAGAAGAGTCCAACTGAGGAGGAAGTGGAAGGAGGTGGAAGGAGTACGCCTAGTACCCTGCCTCCTTCGGCGGTGAGCGGGAGCATCCGCTGCATTCTCCCACTCTCGCTCATGGGCTTCCTTAAGCGAGACTACGGTCTCGCAGAAGTAGGATACTCCGGCCCATATCCTATCATTGGAGAGCATTGCATCTATAATAATGCTCCGCAGCGAGAGATCACCGCCAAGACTAATTTACCTCCCTACCAACGAAGATAGAAGCTATGAAAAAGTAAATTACCTCATGAAAACGAGTTTTACGTATAAATATTTATCATTCTATGAAACTGTTATTTGAAGATTTGGTCCTTAATATTATTCTATCAGTCGAGCAGATTTTGAGCAGATGTAGTACATTCAATAAAGGATGCGATGCGATCAAAGTTTTCAGGTTGGAACCTATTTGGTTTCGTCGCTTTTAATTTTTACTCAATTATCAACAAAGTCTTCACAATACGACACAAGAAACCGTTTCTGGAGCTTCGAATGGAGCTCGCCATTCCGCGTTAATTGGTCGCTTTCACGAAGCCGCCGCTGCGACTAGTATTTTATGTCGCCATTCAACATAAAACAGAAATAAATTCACACGTTTTACATGGAGTTAGTTAAACTCAAGCTTTGGATGATGTCGCTTTGAATTCTGAGCTTTTCTTTAGTGTCAATAAAAGAAAATATCTAGGCATATAGGTTCCAAAAGCTACGTCAGAGCACGATCAAGAAAGCACTGTATTAACTTTAGATATGCAATCAAAAACGCAATAAATCGCAGCAAAAGTAATTGCCAAATATTCTGACATATAAAAAAGCGCGCAAGCGTCGGAAACTTGTGACATGCGCACTAAACAATTTCGTCACTCGAAATAACGCCGAAAGTACGAATTTCGAAATAGATATGACGACTAAATATAAACTATCGCAATGTATTACAAAGGATTTAAATAGCGACTATTACATTATAGACGTTTCATGAGGATTCAAATAAAACTATAACTCTAATGAAATTCCTCAATGCAAGTATCGGATTCATAAAAATAAAGTGTGTCTGAGAATGATTTATGAATAAAGGTGATTTATGGGTCAATAAATCGAACCGCTTTGATGCGTTCTGAACAAAGGCAGTGAAACTGAACCGGTATGAAATGTGGCGGGACACGGTGTTACGTTCGATCAGGACTTTTGGAAGCTTCGCGGGCCGAGCTTTAATACTGCACGTTATGATAAAGATTAGATAGATAAAAAGTAGCGTTTTACTTTCCCATCGCCAGATGAGGCGGGGTACAAGACAGCGCCAGTTTGCACACCTCCATCTATCCACCTCCGTGAATCCTCAGTGGGACTCATCTGAGACACCAGGGACGAATGTCACAGTTGAAGTTGTGAACCGTTGGGTTTTAGTGGTTATTGGGAGGTGTCTACTTCCTCGCCATTCTACCCATGAGCTGGGGTTTGTGCCATTGCTGGACACATGCCTACTCGATAATAGGACAGGGTTTTTGAGCATATACCCGCTACGCTGCTCCACTGCGGATTGACAAGCTCGGCGAGCAGCAAATCAATGATATGACCATTTATGTTCAAAATGTTTCATAACGGAAATCGAAGTGCTACTTCTGGCAACCGTATTCTCTAATTTGTCTGGTTCTGGGCTGGGGGGCTTAAGCCGCGGCTAGGTACCACCTCACCGGCAAAGACGTGCTGCAAGCAAAAGTTTGCATTCTTGTACGTTTGTGTACATAAACTTTTTAACAGATTAATGGGCTTCCATTTTAGGAGTGTGTCATTTCCGTCAGGAGAGATGAGATTAATCAAACGTTAACCCGTCTGCAACAAAAATTACATCACTGTTCTATTGGGATATATAGAGTCACTAGCTATATTCCACGGCTTTCGATCCCGTGGGAATATGGCGAAACCCTTTCTTAGTCAGGGTCTACGTCGCAATGGGAGTATATATACCGTATTTTAAGTCAAGTAGATTTTGAGATCTCGCAGTTAGTGTTCGGCTTTCATTGCGTAGTTGGGGAAACCCATTCGTATTGACCGGCTGATATATATATAGATAGATAGACTAGACGTTTTAGATTACATCATTCATAGAGTATTGTGTTCTACCCGCATTATGTGATGAACAACGGACGTGGTAATAATTGACAACGTTCACGGAAATTCAGTAATTTATAGCACGTCGTTATTGTGAAAGCTACTACTTATATATCAGACTAGCTGAGAACATTTTATAAGCATAAATAGGTTATAATGATTCAACTTTAAAAGATAGATATGTGGTTCCGAGGTGTTTTCGTGGCTACTTTTTAAAAGGAACAAATCCGTTGTTGCATAACTTTAACTTTTAGGAAGCTTTCAAAGGGTATAAATCTGTCTCATTTTTGCATAATTTGCCAATGATGCCCTGTGTGTGTATAGACTACAGTCGCAATAAATCGCCTATCCAATCGTTAAAGAATTTTTAAATAAAATTTTATATATTTTAAAACAAGAAACAAACTTGTAACGCCATATTTCATGGTGAAGAAGGTTCAGGAATCGTTTTCCGGATTGAGCATATGTATTTTTAAAAAGACACAGCAACAAGTTTGGGATTTATCTCTACATAATTACAGGAAATATGCCAAAAACATTCTTATACAAAAAGCACATTATAACGTTGAGGATTATTTATGGAATTTATGAACTTGATTTGCAGCTGCCCACACATTCTTTCCAGTTTCTTATCAGTAAAATTAACCTATCGAACTGACGGTAGATTTGTTACCAACTGTCTGGCTAATAAGGATTCAAAAGAGGTTTATCAATAAAGAAATTGTTTGGTGTTTATTTTTCGACAAAGCTTCAAGCAACGAGCGATCGTTAGTAGTTTCACAGGCCCTTTAAGGGATTTCGTTACTTTTACGAAAAAGCAATAAAGAAAGAAAATGAGAGAGCGGAAATAAATGTCGTTTTTGTAATCTCAAGCAGCAGCAAATGCCCCATTCTCCACTAATTGGGTTTGCTAAAAGCTTTCTGGAAAGTTGTAACGAATCACTTTTTCCCGTACACTGACTTTAGGGAATATAGTGCTAGTTTCGCTTTTCGGTGGGAATTTGAAGGTATCTATTTTCAGGAGTGTCTCCATCACGAAAGCTTTGCTAAATTTCAAGTTCCAGGACATCTCGATGTATCTGTGCGTCATATTTTAGTTGCATCAGCAGTAATATTAAAATTGCAACGAAAATTCTTCTCTTTTAAATAACTTTAGCACTTGAACAGAACAAAGCCCAAAGAAATATAATCTCCTAGTGCAGGCGAAGCCGACGTAATTATGTGGAAACGCTTTTGCTCTTTTAATGCCGCTAATTATAGCTATTATTCAACGCGAGCCGCATCAATTTGTTTAGTGCCAGCTTTAAAACAATTACAGAAGAATTCCTATTCGCTTCATCGCTCTTTCAGCTTATTAAAAGTTTTTGCTGATCCTTACATATAAAACAAAGTCTGTCTCTTTGCGATAGACTCATAAATTACAGGACGGAATTTCTTGCGGTTTTCGTCGATAGTTAAAGTGATTCATTGGTAATTATGAAGACTGTATATATTGGATGAAATAACGACAATCATTGAATGTGTCTGAAAAAGTTAAGTCGCCTGCGAGCTTTCATCTCGAAATCCCTTAGAAATAAGACAAAACAATGTGTATAACTCACTATTTTATCTTCTATTAAAATGGTGACGTACACGTGAACAGCTTTATCATCATATAATTTCAATTAATGCTACGAACCGGTAATATTAAAATGGACGCGACACTAAATTGAACTTCTTAACGTATTATATATCAATGTTGCATAAAATTATGCATTTTTGATGTGTCTAATATGTATATAATAAAATGTACAATATACTCATGTACCAGTACGAAACCGGGCCTGTAATTAAACACAAAATGAGATTTGTGTGTCCCAGTTCTTCTCAGCTCAATTAGAAGACGCAGACAGCGATACGTACTGGGTTATGAAGTAATATATACGTGGAAATCTGTGGATGTGACCCCTCTAAGGGTCGAAGGTAGACGCCTCGGACATTAGCCTGTCTAGACTCTAATGTACCTAGGTGCAGATTAAAATGAATACCAAACATTCAATACAGCTTCAGATAGACCTTAACTGTATATCTTACTAGAATGACCACATTGAGATTACTGAGTCTCATTTAAACCCATCCAGCAGTTTCAAAATAACCAAGAGCTTCCGATTCCTTCGATTATGTCGGGATATTTTAAGTCGGATTAAATAAACGATGAAATCATTCCTCAAATGTTATATGATAGTTCTGTTAAATTTACATAAATGGCAAACTTCTCACTTATTTTCACTTAACCAGTAACCTAAAACAGCGGGTAGTTTTCTATCGTGGACAGATTAGGGCTTGACTGTATTTTCATCGGGTGGTAAGTGATGACACAGTCTAAGCACTAATCTGATGAGATTTTTTGGTTTCTTACAACATCGTACCGGAACAGCATCGTTTTTGCTAGCCACTGCTGAAATCTTCGTCAGTGAGGTAGTTAATGCAAATCAACATGACAGCTGTCTCATTTATGGTTGTCCCACTATAAGAGCTCAACATGTAATATTTTTTATATAAAACTTAAAAGACAAACAAAGGAATTAAGTAAGGAATTGATTTGTAAATAAACACGTCATAACTCGCTTTTGCATGCTTTGTTATTGAACAACAAAATACTAATTGTAAACAACGAAACTGTGAGAAATCCATCAGGACCTAATTGGAATTAGATGTATAGTAATTAACTCTCAATGATGCTAGAACGTAATAAAGCTCAGCCAGAGCTCCCTTCTTGGCCAGATTTTAGACAATTTAAATACAATTTCTTAAATATTCTCTATCGGAAATCGAGTCCATTAGATTAATGAAGAAATAATCTATTCGGAAACAGTTTTTTCTTCGTTAGTTAACTAATTGCGGACAGCAGTGATACCGAATGATGCATCGCCATCCGCAATCACTTACCGCTTAAACTTATAGTAAAATCGTCACGCAAAGCGTTGAGGCAAGTTTTTTTATAAATACATACATTAGCATTGAAGACATTTCCTATTAAAATTCATTAAAATAATGACGGTTCACTGTATATACATATATGGATTACAATTTTAAGTTACGACACTTCCTTGGCCTTCCTTCTTGTATTGAAAAGTAACAGTAATTCGTACATTCCCACCTTTTTTGTCATCTCAGTTATCTTTCAAATTATAGATTTGTCAATCAGCTTTTTTCAATCAAGGTTTCAAATTTCTTACGAAACCTTTCTAGAACGTCGTCTGTGAGTCTTTCTACTTTTCAAATAGGGATTCTACGTTTTCCATCAGGGGACTGAACTATTTCCCATAATATGTCCAAACGTTGCGAAGGCGGAAGTCTTTGATTGTGATATATTCGTTGAGCCCGTTAATATATAGTTTTCCGGTGCGAGTAATAATGCTCTACCCGCCGACGAGGAAATTGTTAAAATATTCCTTCTTTAATATAGTTGTCGGCGCTCGTACCTTTCCAAATTAATATTTGTTCCATTCAACGTCTCCCCAAAGTCGGCTCGGGAACGCAATTATCGCGACCTTTAAAAACATTTCATAATTACACGGCCACCTAATTAAGATCAGCACGATATCGGGGTACAAAAGCTAACGATTCCCGAAAACGTCACCCCGAGGCCATAAAAGTCCTGGAATGATGTACGGCCCGGCTTCACTCTATTCCGGGGAAATGCTTATAACAAAAACTTGGGATTACTACAGTACAGTCACGTCAACTTGGTATAAACGTGATAGAATAGTAATACAAATTATGTTCTGCTGCCTGCCCAGATTTCAACAAGTTACAGAAATCGAACCCAAACGCTTCGCCAACGAAGCGAAAACTGGCACTATTACGTCAACAAAACATATGACTATAGTGCAGGGTATTTATTGGCCGATAAATATCGTCATAAAATCAAGATATCTACGAAGGGCTCCTCGAAGGTGTTACATGATTTTGTCGCTTCTTCCATTCTCATTAAACAGTCCAGGTCCAGGAACGCTCGCTTTGGTCTTCCCTTTCCAACTTTCCCGTTCACTCTTGAGTTATGAATCCTTTTAGTCAGTCTCCTTTCACTCATTCTCTCTACATGCCCAAACCATCTAAGCATACCTTTCTCAATTTTAGTCACTGCGTCTTCTTTTAAACCACAACGTTCTCTTATCACACTATTTTTTACTTTTGTCATTTCTAACTAATTATGAAAACAAAAAAAGTTATCATGTGTGTCAATGTTTAAACGTGCCATTTTATAAATTCCGAAGAAAATATTGCATTTCGCATTAAAATAGCGCCATTAATGACACGTGACGTAGTTTCAAATTTTTTATGGTCGGCGCCTTTTTTACGCGCTCCGTAAAAACCCACATTGAATATTTATTAAAGCATATTTGAGTATATGATATTAAGATATTACATAAAATATTAAAGTGGCAGTGCCGGTGGCAGATCAGTCGCAATCCACGAGGTTCCACCTCAAATGCCAGTCCGTGCGTGATCAGCAACAAATTGGTTTCCAGCGCGTGACCCGACTAAAAATGCCGAAGTATTTTTAAATAAGATAAACATTATTGTACGACAAATTATATTGTAAATTGATATATTAAGTGAGTTTGAAGATCTCAGTATCACGTCCTTTATAATAGGGATAGGTATTAACAGTTTTCATATGTAGATTCATGGTGGCAGTGTGGAGCCTATAGGCCAATGCCCATCTGCCCATCACCAAAGCGTGGTATTACAGCCTGCAGCTATAATGTAGGTATTCCGTGCTCGTGACGTTCGCTTCACAGATAAACAGACAACATGTTTAAACTAATCGGCTTGTTAGGGCTGAGCGTTGCCTTTATTACCGGGGGTTTCACTGATAGAGACTAAGGCACTATCTGCAGTCAACAATTAACTGGCTTCTTTGTAAGATCGTCTAACTGAAGGAGGTTTACGAACGAGTGAGGGAAATGCAGTCGATGCGTCCTCTCACCACCAATCACATTCATCTTTCTCTTAAATGGACTCATCCGACACATTAAAGTGAAATGCGTCAGAAATCTTCGGATATACCATTGGCAGATGGGGACTTTCCTCTAGGTTTAAGTAGGTGAGATTTGCTTCCTTATCGAGTCCCATACTCCTAACCCTAAAATCGGTGTGCAGAAATTTCAGAACCTTCAGCCTAAGGGTTGTGGTCTCTCAACTGTAGGCAGTCACCATCTATCAACTGTTATTAGGATGACTCGACCAGGCGACAAGGGACCAGTCAGTTGGCTAACAGTCCTTCTAGGTAGATACGGCCGTATCTTCAACATCATTTGCCAATCCAAAACAGATTGTGGTATTTTATAAAAAATTCGTTTACTCAGCGAGGTTTAATCCATGAAACTTACGATACTCCGTTATGTTGAATACCGAATGAAAATATCAGTTAAAACGTGGCTCGTAGGTCTTATCCACACGAGCATCAGGACAAGAGTGTAATCTACGGATTAACTATATCACTGCTACAATTCTAGACTTTAACACGGAAGGCTGAGTTTATCTCGAATCATATTAGAGTAATGACATTGTAACGTAATGAACCATCACTGACGTAAAGTAGTAGTTTCAAATATTTCCGTCCTTGTATCGCATGTCGCATTACAACCGACGGCGAAGTGGTGGTAAAGCGAAATCATTTAAATCTTCAGTTTACTTTTATAAAGTCCGGTAATTAAAAGGCAATAATAAACCTGTCAGCATTTATAATAAAATTCACGACGCACAGTAATCGATGTTGTGAAAATCGAATCGCAAACACATTTTAAGTGATTGTTTAGGAAGTGGTATTTACCCCCGGCTTGTCGTCGTGCGTGCTTTGAATACTGAACTGAGAAGTTTACGTGGAGAAAAAGCTCCGGCTCTTCTTCAGCAATTTCAAAACCCACCATCAGAATTATTGCAATATTTGTTGCCGCTACCAACAATTATCAACTGCTGAATGCAATGGTAACTTATAGATAGAAAGTAATCTATTTTGCAACCTTTCTCTTATACATCGATTGGAATCTTTCTTTTGAATCCCATATTCCATATATTATTGCCAAAGTACAACTGTTGATGATACGAAAGACCATTTAATCTAAAGTTACGAGGTTTCCTCCGCATCATAGTCTGAAGACCTCCCAACTAACTCAGTCAGGTGTCCTCTTTTTGACATCACCATTTCAATAATTAAATAACGTTTTTTGATTATTATCGCCTCAAATATTTCTGCCCATGTAATCCATAACAATCGAAATAGAGTGACGACACTCTTCAGAGCAGCCAAGGCCAATATGGCTCGCATCAGCTGACCGTGTAGCATTTATTTCTTGGTATATGATGTTTCAACTACTTCGTTTGATTGATAGCAGTGATCCAATTTTAATCATTTATGTATGACAATTAAAAGATCTGACGCATTCTTGATTTTGCTAGTAAAGTCTTTATATTAGGAGTTATAAAGAAAAGATATATTTATTCTACGCGTCAATTACAATCACATATTGACACAAGCTGAGCTGATCAACTCCCGGATGTTACTAAAAATGTTCCAAACTTTTCCCTAGCACAAAAATGTCATACAAGTTCCCGTTTCCCGACTTTCCACCTAACACAATTACAGTTAAATTTGCCTAACAACGTCGAGCCAATTTGACGACTTCGCTCGTTAGCACGTCAGCGGCCTCCAGGAACACGAGCCCTAAAATACTAGAGCATTTCACACTGACGGAGATGGATTGTAATTTCATTATACGGAACGATAGACATTTTTATTTCCTATTCTCGTGTATGACAGCGAGGCGACGTCCTCCGGTCTGATCCTTTCCAATCTATTGTTAAAAGCTTTAGTTGTAATTGTGCAGATAGTTTAATAACTGTTATCATTCGTTCTCTAACTACCTTGTTGTAATATGTATATAGCCGCCCGATGGGTTAGAGTTACCATCTTTTTAAAAGCCAAATTTTTAAAGGAAGGTCACAAAAGACTGACAATTTGTAGCTTAACCTATATTACGCATTACCATTTCGACTGGTCCAGCAAATGTCTAAGAGCAGCGAGATTCACTTGACATACTCGTTTGAAACTTTCTTCTATTAATCAACGTTGGCAAAAGGAATCTGATCTAATTCACCATACAAATGTTAAGGCAAATTCACTCCAGATTGATAAAAATATCCTCAACCCGGCAAAAGCCTTCTGAAACTTTACATTCCAAAATACGGTGCCGAAACATATTTTATACGTAATAAGCATGAATTGTATAATCTAAATTTTAATTTGAATACGAATCGGGTTGATTTTAATAACAATCCCCTTAACGTAGAAAAATGCAAAGCGCAAGTGAATAAAACGTGCCCAACGTCGGTGCGGGCGGACTGCAAAAACGTTTGTTGAAACTAAGTTAACGAGGGAGGCCAATTACACGGGTCCGTTTTAATGAGGTGTAGATGTCACCTGCACCTAATGCGATACGTAAATGTTTGCTCAACTTAACCGGGATTTCTGCTGACTTTTGTTTCAGTTACGTTGTTTGTGCAAGGCACTCGGATTTTAGGTAAAACGTGAATTTTAGGGTGACTGGAACCGCTATCCTTCTGGCCGAAATATCGGCAATATGCAGTTGGCAATCTCACGTGGAGAATGATATACATAGCTTGCTCAGGACATATAGTCCTCAGTAACTTTGCAAAACAGGTGACCTCTCTATTCTATTCTAGAGCACTAACGTAACCGATATTTCCACAAAAAGACAAAGATGCAAGACAATTATACCACGAGATGTGTCACGTCACCATTTTACTAAGTTGTCTATGAAGATTCTATTGCAAAGCTTTCGAACTTGCATGCCCTAAAAGTTGAAATGCGTTTGTTTTATATTTATAGTTTAGGCGTGAAAACTTGATGGATAAGTAAACAGATTGACAGGGTTACGTTTGCATTTACGTGAATAACAACAGGTCTAATTGGACTCTAATCCCGTTAGCAAATATTTGTAACCTGCTGCTGATTGATCTAATTGTACTGGTACACTTCGATAAAGCAACTATTGCATTGTTAAGGATATCTTAATTCCTTATCCTAATAATCCAAATAAATGAAAATAATATTTTAATTCATTGTTTACTATTTTAACAGTTAATTCGTAGACCGGAAGAACTTTCCGAAGGGCAAGTTACAACAATAACGAAGTATATGGATGAAGATGATGTCATGTAAACGTAAGTAGCAGCCCATTAACATCCCACTACTGGGCACAGACCTCCTCACTCATACGAGAGAGGTTTTTTAGAACATAGATCCACCACGCTCCTACACAGCGGATTAGCAGGCACAGTACACAAGTACACTCTATATTCCTTCACTCTCATAGTCCGATGTGACGGGAATCCGACACGACCGGAGAGAGATGAGGCGCAGGACCGGCAGCTTAACGTGCTCTCCGAGACACGGGGGTGGATCATACCGCCAACTTCCCAACTTCGGGCAAATATTAAGAAAATCTTAATAGAAAACTCAATATTCACATTGGAATTGACCTGACCCGGGAATGGAACCCAAGACCTCACGTCTGTAGTCGAACGTGCTAACCACTAGGCTGACGAGGCAGTTGATGTCCTAAACATGATTTTAGATCCAATAGAGCTCCCTCGTCGCTGAACCGTCATCGGAAGCAGTTGTCACCTGATTATGTGACAGATTTCTTCAATTTCCTCTTCCTTAAAATTCATTTATTCCCCTATATTTATATATTTAATTCCATTGTATAAAATGGCGCTATATCTATTAAAGTATTGAGACAGCGTAGTTGGCAAAACATTTAATAGTTGGTGCAAATTTTTACGTAAAACATTTAGGCAGGCGTATCTTTATATTTAAATCGGAAAGGAAAGACCACATGATGATAGCAATCTTCTTATTCTTGTGATGCGTTAGGACATTAGCTGACATTTGGGCTAGTCGTAATTTGGACACAACTAATATCTAAACCACATCTGTAGGTTTTTTAGGCAAAAGGCTCTCTTTATTTCAGGGATCTTCTTTCTAGTTTCTTCCCCTGGAGCAATTTGAACTTTTTGTGGCGAATTATATGACCCAGGTATTGAAGCTTGCATTATATTAGCAATAGCCGTTGCATCCTTAATGCAGTCGTTCGTTAAAGCCAGAAGCCCCTTCTCCAATGTATTATTGACGCAGCATCCAGGCCGCCTCAAGTAAACACTGGGGATTAGCATGTAGCCAAGGTTAGTTAGCAGACATTAACATCGCCGCTCTGCTGTTTATTCAGGAGAGGCTTAATTTCCAGATCCGTGTAAATAATAATTCATGAATACGGAGGGTAGTTTAATTGGTATTTGCTGCAGCGGTTGAAGCTACTCGGTAGTAAACATAGGGTTCGTTCCATTCCAGATTTTAGTAAAACTTTAACCAAATGTTAATTCAGTTGGATTAAACTAGGATTAGGAAATGAAACGCAATCTATTTGATAAATCGTTTCAAGGTTAACGTTGACTGTAAATAGCTTGGGTGGGAATGAATATTAATTAGTTAGAGTAAAAGTGAAAAGTTGTGAGTTATTTCGAGAATAGAGTATGATGGAACCCTCGTCGGTTTAGGTTTTGTGTCGTTTCTTAATCAGTGATATATTGGAAATGATTATCATTCAATTCGACTGTATAAAGCGACAAATGAAGCATTTTTTATTTATTCCTTCTTTGGTCCAGTAAACACACTAGACCTTTAAAGATAGTGATTCGTGAGAAAGCCACTAAAGTCAGCATGACTTTTATTAGCCATATTAATGTCCCCCATTATAGTTATTCGGGCCGCGGTTCCATATTCATCGGCGGTGGAGGAGCGAGGCCGGGCCATAAAGCTGGTCAACGAAACCGTATATCTTTCTGTGTGTAATTGAATCACAGGCGGCAATCACATCGCCGCTACAGCAGGTGCACTTAATGTCGCCGCCTGTGGGGCCGCGTACCATGGCTCCATGTGGTACAATGCACGAAAATCTCCTCTTGAGTACACACGAACAGATTTATTTACTTGTAAGATATATGTGACCCGTCGGGGACGTTAAGAGTGCTGCTACTTAACTTTGCTTATAAAGAATCATTGGTTTACGCTATTGATTTAGGACGATTAAATGTATATGCTGTATTTAGATAGATATTTTATATACAATTGGTTTACTTTCTTTATTAAGATCACTCGAGTGGTCTATATAGACTGAACAAGGTCTTTGAACGGTCATTTACATGTCATTCCCTGGGAATATTTGAAAATCCGTTTTTGTTTAATGGTGCATCAGCGAACAAGTTTAGTAGTCTAAAACCATCTTCGCATCATTACCATTCCGATGTGCGGTGTTACAAAATCTATAACGGTCATGAGCTCAAATATATCTTGTGTTGTTGTTGTAAGTCGTTACCGCTACGTCTCGTGACTTGCGATTGGCCACGAGCGTTGTATAAATCGTGGAGCCCTCCAGCCTTCAGCGCGCCCATTAACGCGGCCCCAGTTAGGTTTTATCCTCGCCGAGAATAGACAACGCGGACACGGAATTCCCTGACTCTCACATATTTGCCTATTCGGAACGCTGGTTACAGGTGCCTTTCCGAAGTCCTGCTTATTCGAATTGAAGCTTCTAAGGCACGGCAGGGAAAAGTATTCGATACGCATCACTTTTGTTTTCGAATCTTATAAAGATATCCGGCCTCTTGCAGCACAGGCTAGGTCATGTGGGGTTATACATAAGAACCAGTCAGGCTGTCAATTTACTACCTATGGCCAGAGATGGCAATGTTACGTCAAGTCGACATGTGAATTTTCGACCAGAAGAGGAAGCCCAACGTCCCTGTGTTTGGTGTTGTTATTTTTAGTTAATTTTAAAGCGACTCCAGTAAAAGGGCTAACACTAAAAGAAAAAAAACAATACCAGATTTGCAGCAAAGGCGTCTCTTGTGAAACCCGGTCTAGGCTCTGAACAACGTCGGCTACATAAGGAGGATTGTGGAGTACAATAACACAATATCACATACAGACGTCATCTGATGTCAGCGACTAATCTCCTGGATTCCCTCAATATCGCGAACACTTGCAGAAACATAAAAATATTATCTGTAAAAAACACTGTAGAAAACTAATTATAACACGAAATAAATAGATAGTTCAAACAACGTTTATTGCCAAGTACCATAGACTAGAGAGTTACAATCATAGACACAAGTGCCACAAGAAAAGGAAAACAAAGTTTATGATTACCATAAACTATTTATATATAAACAAACATTATAGATTTGTAGTTTAATATTCCTACAAACACAAAAACAGGTAGCTAACGTTGATTAAAAACCGAGAACTGAACTAACTTCTACGAACAATTTCATCACTTCACTAATGATGTTATTATGGCAAAACACCAATGAGGGTGTTTGGCGCCAAAAATATAATTGAAGTAATTCTAAATATTTATAAAGCACTAGAACGATTCCATAGCAAATTGGCATCAATTACAATGTTTCGAAATCCACCAATGGCCTTTGTTTCTAAGAACAAGATTTAGTCAAATGACGAACCGTATCCTTTATTTTAAATATTATTTTAGTTAAAATACATTATAAATGATGATCAACTGCAATTTTATTTAATTATTATTAATACATACTTTGCATCAAAATGTTTCGGCCTTTACTTGTGCTGTTACAGTTATTTTCTGATAACACATATGGATATGTTGTATGGAGTCTGTACGTAGTGTCTGCTGAAGGGCACCTGATCCAAGATTTATAGCGAGGGGACAATATGGAGCGGAGGCGTTGACACCTGCTGCGGAGAAACCGCTTTAATTCGCCATAAATATCTCACTCATTACAATCCCAGAGAGTGACTTGGAAATTAATTGTACCAACTTGATTACCGAGACTTCAGGATGCTATAAGCGTTTAAGGTATTTTCCCTTACATTTTGGATTCTTTTCGTTAATAAAACATAATGGTCTTAGCTGCCCTGCCGTGCGCCCTTTACCCCACTCCGCGGTAATAAGGCAAACTTCCCTTGAGATAATGACAGAACTGTCAAGAGCGGTGTTGCGCGATAATTCAAGACGGTGGCGTCAATAAGCAACAAAAGTGTGGACAGGACAATAGTCCATAGAAAACGGCAATCTAACCGACACCGCCTCCAACCACCGATATATAGTGATCATTCTATTGTTCCACAAATACGAGGCGGACTCGTAAAAAGTGATGGCGTGTGGTGCAACCTGCAAATGCTCAGCTATCGGTAAATGCCACTATTGCTGAGAAGTATTATTCAAATTTGACAAACAACTACAGTATGTCTTCAATATTCTCAGAAAAAGAATGTTTAAAAACTTATATCTAAGGCGTCGTCTTGTTGTAGTGTAAATCGTAAAAAGATAGATAGAAAATATTTTCCATACACCACACCAGAAAAATAAAACTTAAACAAGATTAAATTTTTTTTTAATTTAATCACAAAATATCAAAATTATAAACTTCATGCTTGGAATTTTTTTTGAGTCTGAAAAGGCCATTTTTCACAAAAAACGAGCCATTCTGAAAATAGCCAAACTGTAATTCATTTCTAATTTCTTAATTTTTTCTACTAGCGTATGTAGCGTATAGGGTTTAAATTATTGTACCATAGCTTTAGAAATAAATCGCTAAAAGCTATGCTTTGACCTACTCCGTTAGCTCCACGTAGAGCTGATAACACGTGGTCTTAAATTAATGCTTCTAAGGCGACCCCATTAAATTAAGGTTTCAAAAGGGTATACCTATTTAAATGCTAATGGATACTACAACATGAGACGATCGCAGCATATAAACTGCTAGAGGCACAGCCTTTACGTTGAAAACAACGTAATTATGCTCTGAAGGAATTTATGAATCTTTACTCGCTATAACACAAGATAGAGAGAGGGTTAGTAAAAGGTGTTGCTATTGTCTTTATTTCATCTACGCACAATTTGACAATTACTGGCTAAAATTGTTATATCTTTTAAGATATTCATCGATATTAAATTATGTTACAGCAATTTTATTTATTAATAAATAATTGTTATGAATAACCTATTCATTTAAGGTCAAGACTCAATACCGTTAGGGACATACAGATTCGCAAACCTCTCAAAAAGTATAGATTTCCCCCAGTTTTGCATCAATGTTCATATTGATCCTAATCTGAGGTTAAATAACCCAAAGCCTATCCAGAACTAGAATAATTTCAATTTTAGACAGTAGCTTCTGCAGAAGAGAAGAAAGCGAATAGTATCACGCTTAGAGCTGAAATATAAAACATTTCTTAAGTAAAAACCATCGTCTCGTTATTTCAGTATGTATGTATGTAGAACAGCATCAATATGTAAACGCTTGGACCGAAGGGTGTTAATTGCCAATTGACAAAGCCTTTTTGGAGAAACAGACCCACTCTAAGCCCCAAAGAATAAACATCGCTCCTGTATAAAAACTGGAATGAACATTTCACTGGCACGTGTGTTTGTATTGGCTCGTGTTTGCTCTACTTTTTAATTACTTTCCAACGACGTATTAGTTCTCGTTAGAAGCCCTTAACGTACGAACAAAAATATGAGTGCGTTAGTACAGTTTGTCAATTGACTATTTCAAGATTGTAGGCTAAGCCTGTGGAAATATAATTTTCCTTTCCACTTTTTAACTATAAATGTTGGATAACCGCCTACTAAATTCTCACTGCTGGCCAGTACCTGTTTGGTACCAGACAACCTTTTTTTTTTTCGCTGGGAAATGCTGTTACGCACCCCGACTTAGTAAGAGTCGGGAGTGTGGGACTCACTGATGAGACAGAATACCCACTAAAACCCAGCGCTCCCACATCATCGCTTGCGAAATCCAATATGGTGTCCCGGATGAAGCCGAATCAAGACTCATTCGAAAACAAAACCCGAATCAAGGCTGTGGGACAAGGCGCGCAAATCCACGCCGTCTGCCGCCCAACCTTCGGCGACGTATAGCAGAGGCATCAGGAGCAACCTCCCGCTCCCTCTCATGCGCCTCCTTTAGTGCGATAACATTTTCGCAAAAGGAGGCGACGGCTCTCCACCCTGCTTCGCTAGCGACCATTGCGCGGGCAATGCTAGTTAGCGAGAGGTCTCCGCCAATCAACGACACCAAGAGATGCCGCTGTGATGCCCACGCCGAGCATTCTGCCACAGTATGGTGCGCCGTGTCAACGGGGTCACCGCACTCGTGGCAGATGGGCGATTCCTCTCGGCCAGCAATATGATGCAGGTACTTCCCGAAACAGCCGTGTCCGGTGAGCACCTGCACTAGTCTATACGAGAGCGTTTCATGGCTCCTGCACAACCACTGTTCCAGCAGAGGGCAGAACGCCTCCACCGAAGCCACACCTGCTATGGGAGTTTCAAGATCCTCCCTCCATTTTGTTATCAGAGTCCTATCGGCGAAAACTCTGATCCTTCGGACCTCGTCATTACTAGGCGGTCCGCCTCTAGTCCTCGCGTCTTGTCTACATTGATACGTAGCGGCGAGGACTTCCGCCTGAAGCTCCCATGGAAGGTCACCCGCCATGGTACCAGACAACCCGGTAAGAGGTAAATTACCTATTATGGTTAGTACACAGCAATATTTGTGTTGATGGGGTTGTAACTTGGTAGTGATAAGCCCAGATCCAGACAAATTAGAAACCACAATCATCTCTGCTAGCGAAGCTTGTATTATTACAAAATATTACATTGATGAAGTCCATCTCATGTAATTATTACCAGCAACACTTCATAACCGAGAACGGTTCAAATTTCAGCCTGTACCTTTAATATTTGAATAGCGGATTCCCTTCGCAAATAATTACCCAAATTAGAGGGAGAGTTTAACGCACACGTAAATAAATGATGAATAGGCGTTTTCACCTGGTTTAAAGGTGGCCAAAAATCGTACAACATTAAGCTCTATTACAACGCAATACAACTGCAATTCGTACGTCTCAATGCAACGTCGAGAACTGAGTTATTCGAAAACACATAACTTGTAAGATGGAAGTTTAGATTATGCGTCAAATATTCATAAAGGATAATAATGTTTGCCGAAGCTTTGATGGGATGTGTTGGTAAATTAATTTGACATTGCTTTGGACTTTATGACTTCCTCATCACAAACACAATGGCGGTTACTGATGTGCACTACTCAAATAGGCACAGTGGTGCCTGTAAATATGACACAATTAGTCGGTGGAGTAGCTCTGATTTAAATTTTGGCTTGATTAAAACAAAAGTGTCCTAAAATTCACGTCCTACATCCATACATAGATACATACGAGTACATACGCGTCATTCCCTCCGAGGTACGCAGAGACCACGTCCTTCCACTTGCCACGATTCTCGCATATCTCCTTCGCTTTTTTCATCCTCATTAAACCTTTCATACGAATTCATCGGTTTAGAGTGCTCTTGACCTGGCCCTTATTTATAATGTCTAGCAACGTTCCCATTTACTCTTGACACATAAATCCTTTTTGTTAGTCTTCTTTCATTCATTCTCTCTACATGCCCAAACCATCTAAGCATACCTTTCTCAATTTTAGTCACTACATTTTCTTTGATACCACAACGTTCTCTTATCCCACTATTGCTTACTTTGTCACTCAGTTTCAATCCACTCATACTTCTTTCCGCATTTATTTTACTTTTGTGATTCTTCTGCCATACCCAACTTTCACTACCATGCATAAGTGTTGCCACCAACACTCCTGCATGCACAGCCAGTCTTACCCTTGGAGACATAATCTGGCTATTCATAAAGGCGTACAGAGCACCATTTACCATATTCCCTGCATTCACTCTCCTTTCAATATCACTTTCACATGTTCCGTCTTTTGTAAATTTAGATCCCAAATATACAAATTCTTTCACCTCTTCCACTTGTTCCCCATCTATCAAAATATTGCCATTCATCATAGATTCATCTCGTTGTGTTGTGTTAGTTACCCTTTATTCGAAATACCTTTCCTCTTCACTAACCTCTTGGCATTAGATTAGTGAAATGTCTTCCCCGTTACTAGTGATTGGTTTAAATGCCGTATACTTTTCAAAATTTCATTTAAGTATCGGTTAAGTGAACGTAAGTTGTTGGGGTCTAAACAGCGGGTTTTCTAGTCGAATGGGCACACGATAATCGAAGGGGCGACATCTGCGCCCAATCTGCATAAGTTTCCTCTTCGCACAATTTGAGACGCAGCGGCTTTTCATGTTTTGGCTACAGGTCGGTTACGTAAAAAAACACTTTTTCAAGAATTAATTGAGTATCCTTCGTTCATTTGTTACTCGTTCCAATGTTTACAATAAACGACAAGCAATTCAGTAGTTTCTATATTTCGTTGTTATAATAAAACTGGAGCATTTTTGTTGCTAATTCGTTTGAAGGTATTTTTAATATTTCCAAATAACATGTGGCATTTAATAACTTAATATACTATTTTTCATAACATTTTCATTAATTCTCTTTCTAAATTTTAAATTCAACAACAAAATTTAATGAATAATTTCTAAAATTGACAAAAAACACGTGGTATTTTTATTTACAGTTCGTCATTTGTGATTTCAATAAGTTATTTGTATGAATTTTGGACCCTCAATATTTTAATGACAATTAAATTCCAAACATATCTTTCATTTTCCCTCCCTCTAAGTCTAAAGTTTTAGACAAGGCTTAAAAATTAGTTTGCCAAACAAGTTTCACTTGTGACATGTGTACTTTGTACGCACACATTTTTATTTTTTTTATTTTGCTCCTTATCCCATGGTGACACTTACATTAGAGTGAACCTTTTTTCACTTGACTAGTAATCTTTCCACCCATGTATTGCATGTCGCATGACAGCCGGCTGGGGAGTGGGGTAACGTGAAAGGCGTTAGAGTAGTTGAGGGGGAGGCCACCATGGCTTGCATCAACTGTTTCACTTGCATTCTGCTTTCATTAAACCAGAACATAATATTTATACGTTGTTCGTTGCGTAACAAATACTGTACTTTTTAAACTGGGACGAAATAGAGAGCACCCTCTACGAAAACGAGCTGCAGTCCCCCGTTATTATGAGTTTTCCCGAATTTTCCCTCAGGTTTTCATTAGTGGGGTGCGTTTTAGTGAGTTACGCAAACAAAGGGAAGGGGTGCAAATGGCAACAAGCTGCAAGGTGCACCTCTGCTTCATATTACGTTTTTATGGCGGCCTCCTTTAAATAAATTACGATTTGCATGTGACGCGGTGTTTGTGTTTTGTCTATATTCAAATTTTACGATATACAGTCTATGTAAAATATCTAAGCAGCAGACAATTTGCGTCTCACTGTAGGGCGCAGGCCTTTTCGCTTATAGGAAGGAGGGTTTGCGAGGCTTAGAACCACCACCCTGCTCTAGTGCTAATTGGTAATCCCGGGATAGGCAGGTATCACGTGTGAAGAGTGTGAAGCCATCACAGCTTGAAAGATTATATAACAACATATAATAGAGTGCATATCTCATGATGTTATTGAGAGATATCGTGAGACGACGAGAAGAAATGTCAGCTAGTAATAAGATATATAAACAATACCTAGCACATGCTGAGCACGAAACATGCACAAACCAAACAACGAATTTCTTAGAACATTCTTACAACGAAGAATTTTTATATACAAACATAAATATTTATTTATTATATATACAATAATGATAAATTCTGTGTTATTAGTATCACCATGAAGTGAACCTGGCATCCTCGTTGATTATTCTTTCTACTTTGAATTCTAAATTATATGGCGTAAACGTTAAGAAATTGATATTGTATTCGTTTGAATACCTTTCCTATTACAGCATTGTGTGTGACATTTTATTTTTAAGATAAAGTGCATATAGTGAGTTATCCCGAAGAGATAGGTCTATAAAAGCAGAATTATCTAATATATTTAAGGGATCAGGCGACGTTTTCATTGGAAGATCTCAGGCACTTCCAGCAATTATATTTGAACCATTTACGCCAAACCTAGGCCTAATAATACACTTAAACCTTTCTGCAGAATTACTCTATCTATTAACGAAAACTGCTTAAAATGTGTTCAGTAGTTTTCGAGTTTATCAAATAGACGATGCGGAGTATTTTGTTATATAATATGTATATAATATCCTATAAAGGTGAACTGAAGTTTCGTTTTGTGCTTAGAAGAGAAAGTTTCCAACATTTAATCCCGAGCGTCTAAAAATGTTTCGAATATCACGGTAAGTGGGATCCGTAAACTTTGCGCTCTAAAAGTTAGTGGGCAGGACACCTGCCTGGTCTAGACTGGAGGCGGAAGGTGCGGGTGCTTTGACTTTCAAAGTACTCGTTACTTCTTGCAAAGAAACAAAGCGGACAATTAAGATGACAAACTTTGCTAAACTCACTCCCGTACCTTCTAATTAATGTTTTACCTGAGAACAAATAATAAGTTTTTCGTGAAAATTCATATTTTCTTTGGTACTTCAAGACGTTCTATATTTTCTTTGCTAACAGCTTAACGCTTGAATGTGCTAAGTGGTGATCTTGATGATGGGAAGACGTAATGTACCTCTAATACTTTCTACACGTCCCCATTTTATTGGCAAAGTCAAACATAAGTGACATAGAAATACATGTTTCTACAAAAGAAAATACTTACCAGTGAATGCAATAATATCGATAATTGGGACAGGAAACGACTGCCGTCCACAGGAAAGGGATGATCACTCAATGAGCATTTAAGTGGTCAATTGATAGACGCGGGAGGTCCTCGTTAAGTGTCCCCTGACGATGGACACATACGATAGAGGCTACGTTATGTGCACAATGTCGAAATCGTGACGTGTAAGCGTGAGAAATGATTTTATAAGTAGCAATCTCTTATCTGGGCACAGGCCTCCTACCAGATGGGAGGGAAGGTTTTAGAGTATAGACCCACTACGCTGCTCCACTGCTCCACTTAGCAAGCTACACTGGGATATACAAGTTTCCTCACGACATTCGCGTTCACCAAAAAGCTCAATGATAGATTGGAAACAACGATCAGGCAGGTAATTTTCTTTTTATAACTCAATGGATCCTGCAAAAATACAATTTATAAGGATACATCGTCACAGCAAATGTTTCATTATTCATTAGGGAATCACGCGTGGTGACTTTTGGTAGCTCATGTTAATACGGGCCTTCCACGTACTTCACAGATGTTTGTGGCCTTTTTTGGCAAACTTCAACTCAATCAATCAATTTGGTATTATTGGCTCATGCTCATTGAACATTTCAATATAAAATTAGTCACTGCAATTGGATGTCTCCAACACAGCTGTCAAAATCACATTCAGGATTTGAACTCCGAACTTGTCAGTCGTTCTACAGCAGAAACTAAGGTGAAGCTAGGCACTTACTACTTATACTAATGACTCTCTCTGCATCTACAGTCCAGAGTACTCACGGCACTCCGCAGTAGGGCTTTGAGTTTACGCAACCATATCCTGAAGTGGCTCCGGCTTTTATACGGTATTTAACGCATTGCCGCGAAGGAAATATCTCAAATCACATATATTTTGTATAAAACAGTTTGCTTCATTTAAGTATAGTTTATTTTTGAAATGTACACAAACAGCTTTGATTTCGATCACTTAATACGTCACGGTTTCCAAAGAAATGCCTCCAGCCTTCGGCTTAAAGAATTCCGTTGGTTTATTGGTCGGCAGTCGTTGTCGCATGCAAATCGGCGAGGGGGTGCCTTTCATTGAAATATGACGTCTATAATCAGCAGGCCGACACTCTTCAAAACACCTGACACGATTTTCACCCCTATTAATCTCTTTCGCCATAGAGAAAGTTAATAAAGCTTTCTTTGAATTACGACGAGGTTTTTATTACGTGCCGGTTACTACTTGTGATAAAGTGGAAGATGGAATATATGAAGGGCAGTCTGTAAGGTGATTTCGATTGAAAGTAAAAGTGTTTAGACGTAAATACAATAAATTGTAAGCTGTTAAAAGGAGCGATTTCTATAAACTGTTTTGCACGTTTACGTAAATATATCGCTTTATCTCCTAAAACATTTAAATAATGTGGTCTGAAAACTCAAGATTTTTTGGATAAAAGTTGTCTTTAAACGATATATATACAATATCCTTGACTTTTGACAGATCATAAAATAAGTATTATCGTACTATACAGTGTTTTGTTACATCTGGCCAAAATCGCGATGAAAGCTCGCAAGAGGCTTGATTTTTCCGACACTTCGAACAAATTAGCTACATTTCGAATAATTTAAGCAAACGAAATCTGTTTAAAGAGAGAGATTTTGATGCGGTGCTGTATATTCGGTGGTGGCACACTCGTGTTTTCATGTTACACACGGCATCGTACTCGTTCTCCTCTCCTCATTTACCTTCGAAACTGTTGGACAAAAACGTCGATGCAAAGGACACTTTTGAATCCGTCGCCTGTTCCTACTCGTACTCATTCGAGGGCTAATTGAGCCCCGACAGCCATTATCGCGAAATGAATTTTGAAAGGAGCCCTGTAATTGGAAACATTTTCCAACCTTTGTAGATGTCGCCGGCGGCCAGTCCGGCGTGTGTTGCGATGAATTCCGCAATTAAGCTCCTGAGGGCACACTTTGATAGATTTTTCTAGATAGCTCCCGCACGGATCGCTTATGTTTTATTACATCCCGGGGGTTATTCATTTTCCTTTTTAAATTGATGGCTTTGGACGGTCACGCCGCTGAACTATTTGGTCCCATTACGGTTATTAATATGCAATCAGAAATATTTCATTTTTATTTATTAGATAAGTCAACGACATTCACGTACAAATTTATAGATACAGAAAAAAGGTAACACGAAACAATATTACACAACACAAACGTCACGAATAGGCCTATACAGAAATTACATAATCTAGATTAAATTGATTATAAACTAAGAAAATATTTAAAATGTAAATTGAGGAGTTGAAAGAGTGAAAAAAATATGGTAATTTACGCAATACAAGAGCTTGGCGACGGAAATTAGCTACTGTGGGATCAAAAATATCTAATTTAGTATATAACAACCGCTTCAATACTATTAACAAGTTTTATGATTGGGACTCCATACCGTAGCTTCATATTCAAGATTGCTACACACAACACTTTTGTACAAGTGCATAATACCACGCGGATTCTTAAAGCATTTGGTAATTCTGAATATAATATTATTTATATGAACTCTAAATGTTAAAGTTGAATCGAATGTAACTTCAAAATCTTTAGCGCAAGATTAAGAGTTAGTTTGGAATAACAATCCGAGTAGTCAAATTCACTTGTTCACCTCTTTAGCAAAGGTATGCAAAAAGCATTTATTCACGTTCTAACTCATATCATTCTGAGTGCACCAAATCTTAACAGAATCAAGGTCTAATTGAAGTATTACGCAGTCTTTAACAATATTAATGGTATTAAGTATTTCTAAATTAACCGCATAAAGAAGACATTGATTTTTCATAACAGTAACTATGCCATTTATGAACATTAAAAAGAGCAAAGGTCCCAAATGTGACCCTTGTGGAACTCCAGAGGTAACTGAAATGACCACTTACTTGTTATTTCTTACTTTTTGTTTTATTTCTTGCCCTTTAATGTCTAGCATCACCAGACGAGGCTTTCAGTGAAAAAGCTGTTAGATAAAAAGGAAAATCAGTTACTTTATATTTATTTCTATGTATTATGGAAAGTGGAAGCAATGAAGTGGCTTCTATATTCATATAGAAATACAAAGCCACTGCATCTTCAGTATCGTTAAAAAGTGGAAGTATTTAAACTGGATTAATTTGTAGAAGTTTGTACATCGTACAAGTTACGTCGTTTTAATTTAATTGCGATCCGGCAGCAGTGGGGGGACTCTTAGCCTCCCGCATTCATTCAGACATTTGCATGACAATTGCGTTAAAACAAACCGGATGTCCGTTTTCACAATTTACGCATCNAATCACCACGCTTGGCAGGCGGGTTGGTGATCGCAGTGCTGACCTTATCGCACCGATAACGCTGCTGCCCGTTATCGGTCTGTGGCATTTAGGTCAGCTATGGAGAATGGTTATACCGCCATTTGTCGGTCGCCAGAGCCTCGTCGGTAGAAGCAGGGTGCACCGCGTGCAGGTGAGGTTGGCGTTTGGAGAAATGGACTGGGACTCGTTTCTCCCTTACACCCCATTTTGGATTACCACCTGTATATTACTCATAGGTTATAAAAAAGAACAGAGTATATGTGTGTACGTAAAAAGCTCAAAAACTGCTAAATTGATTGTAATATTACAATAGTTATTGCAAATTACGAAAAAAATACTCAAGCTGTCTGGGAGTTTTTATCGAAAACGCTGCCAAATCCCTGAGAGATATAGCAAAACAATGAATGATGGGGTGAAAATACAAATTGAAATGCCATTCTCAGGAGATATGCGAATAATACTTTTAACCAATTACTTAATAATACTCTTATAGAAACACAAATTCGATATATTTTAAAACGGGAACCACACAGACAGTGCCACAAGAACAAATATTTACTAAACCACAATTCTAGTATCACCAAGGGTTTACAGAAATATAACTCCATACGTTCACAGCAGCAGCGAAGAACAACAGACGTCGCTAAACTAATTTATCCGTCTGTCTGTTCCCTTCAGCTAATTTCATAAGGCCGAAACAGCGCGCGGTGCGGCGCGACACTTCACAGCGAGTAATTGCCCAACACACTAACTTGACGAAGATAACCGCGACGAGACAGAAATATCGGAAGGAACGACAGTATTCTAGTTTACAGTAGGCCTAACCCAGTTTTTAATGCGATGCTGCAATACACGCAGAAAAAGTGTTAGAGATGACCTAAAACCTTCATTAAACGAAAGCTCGATCAAAAATCCTTTTGTAAGTTGATAGATTATTAACATTTAAGAAGCAAGGATGGAGAAGAAATAGAAAATAGTTGAGAAGTGCTTAAGACGTATCACATTTGCTTAATTTTGTCAAAGCAGTTAAATACTCCTTTGACATATACGACGCCGGCAGTAGATCCCCATATGACATCTTACGTAAGCTTTATTGTATGAAACAATTCAAAAAATCCTTACATGCGAGAATGCACCCTCGGAAATCAGGGTGCATACCCCACTTTGGCCATAAGATATATGATTTTAATAATCGCCAAGATTACTCTGAGGAGGGCCCGGTGGATTCTTTTGAGTGTCCCTCGGAGGCTGTCTTGAGAAATTGTCCCTCGCTATTTCATTTGTGGACCCTCGTGATGCATGTATTCAAACGGGCCCTCTCCGCTATAAGAATTTCTTTTATTTGTCCGTTTGATCTGTTGTTCAATACAAACGGAATAAAACGACGGAAAGATTACTTCGTTATCTAATAACGTATTAACTTACAGGACGAAAGCATATAGTCACTTGTCTTCTTTTGTTATATACTCATTTTAAAAGAAATCTCTTTTTTCTATCGCCACTTGTTTTCCGACCGTCTATTTGATATATGAAAGAATTATAAGCATCACATTTTCATATCCCGAATATAATTTCAAAATACAAAGAGACTAGTCTTCGCATCACAAAAATAAAACCAACGTGTAGTTCTTCCCTCTAAAATATTACCCTCTAAACGTATAAAGGAATAATTTCGCATTCAAAAGTACACAGTTTGCGCCATCAGCAAGTAATGAGGGCGGACGAATTTCAAGACGTCGCCGACTAAGAATTTTCGCAGTTTTTCCTAAGAAAGGAAAATACTCCGAGTGACAGACGGCACGAGAGCACTGCAATCTGCGTCGAGATGAAACTCGCAGCCTTCTGAGAGGCCGGTACTTGCGATATGTTACTACACATTTTTTCAACTTCGCCCACTTTACTTGACGAGGAGCAATATTCTAAAAATACTTCTTATAAAGTAAAAATCCAAGAAAATACACCGATAAAC
Source organism: Elymnias hypermnestra (assembly GCA_015832385.1). Classification (NCBI taxonomy): domain Eukaryota; kingdom Metazoa; phylum Arthropoda; class Insecta; order Lepidoptera; family Nymphalidae; genus Elymnias; species Elymnias hypermnestra. The sequence goes on along the minus strand of JACTOM010000897.1, from coordinate 108,363 downwards.
CCCGATCTTTTATCAAAACAAAACCAAATAGAAGTCACTAAATGAAAATAAATGTTAAATAGAACAGAACCATAAAGAGATATAGAAAATCTTACAATTATACGACCTAACCATTCTTTAGTAGCAGATTACATTACAATTAGATTGTCTTTTTAAATATTGTTTGAATCTATGTGAATTGAATACACAATTTAATTTACTTCTGTAAATTTGTAGATTGCGCATCTAAATAGTAATAATGTCAGGTTTCAAATATTTAACATTGACATAATGCATTATTGTATCAAAGCTTACTAAGATATGAAATGTGACTGAGGACAGATTTGACTTCAGATTCTATCTTTGTGTCTAGCACAATGAAATACTAGTTACGATTAAATAACATAACAGAAACCATCTCTTGGAAATATTTCGAGCATATATTAAAGGGTATTCTGTGATATCCACAGTGCAATGTCGGAGCTTGGAGACATTGACCCATCATTGAAGCTTTAAAGATTAATAAAATCCGAGATTATATCAGATTTGTTTTGAAATGTTTCGGTTGAAGATTAATGTCTTCCGTCGTTTATTAAGAAACCACTGCAGCATGAGAGCGCAGAACTAATAAAGACTTGTCACTCCGCCATCTTGTGGGCGACGCCATTTCGTGACGCGAAGTGTGATTAACGCACGCAGTTAATTACAACTGCGACTTGACGCGGCGCAATACGTGTAACATCTGTTGCTGGATTTCATTGACTAGTGCTCGTATATGTAGAATAGTATTCTCCCAGGAAACTTATTACTCGGTTCGTAACCCGACATAAACGTAAACATGTAAATTTCCACCTCGAATAAAATAATGGCATTCTATCGGAAAACAATTATGATTAAAACGGTTCGGCACCATTTGATTGCGACAGTTTTTCAAAACGTTATAGGACAAGAGTAACTATTGGCAAAAAGGCATAAATCATGTTATTTATCTGAAACAGTTTCTCTAAAGAGACTTCATTTTATAAGACCGTATTTGTGTATTTGCACAACACTGGTTTCTATCTACTTTCATCTCGATTCTACCTGTGTCGTATTCGAATTTAAAAAATCTTTACTTAAGTAATATTTTATAGCATTTTTAAATCTTCAAATGTCATTTTCATTATTTTTTATTTTTCATTATTATTCCTTCGCGGCCTACCCACAATAAATTCAGTCCAGTGTAATTTTTCGCCGTTGTCGTTACAATATAATTTTGATTTATATTATATTTATTGAGTGACATCTCTAGAGTGACTTCTGGGAGTTTGTTATAGAAACATATGCCTAAAACGATTTGTCAATATGATGTAGGGTTAGTACCCTAAAGTTAAGAAATAAAATTGTTAAAAATTCTAGTGAATTTTTAACAATTTTATTTCTTTGTTGTAGAGGAATCAAGCAGTATTTCTTGAAAGTCTATATTCTTATGCAAGTAAAATTATTCTTATCAAGGAACTTTTGCATAAAATATTATTACGCTACGCTTGTCACTTAATACTCGCATGGAAACCATTTCTGAATTATGAACATTGTGGTGACATTTCTTAAGAGGATTACTGTTTCAGATGTTTCTGTATTTAATGATATTTGTGCAAATTTTTTAAGAGACATCTCCCTCATTGTACTCGCATTAAAAGGAAGAAATCCATTAGGAACATCTGTGCTATTGATATGTTTTGTCACCGCTATTACATTATTTCCTTTTATAACGAAAAGAAGCAGTTGGTCTGTGATTTATGAACGATAGCCACTATATTCCTCATTGAGATGTTTGGGATAATCAAGGAGGATCCTATAAATGTACTAAAAGATTCTGTGTTACATAAGAAAGATATTGAAGATATAAAGAAGCCTTCTGAAACACACAAGGTCAGTCTACGGAATCGATACGTTTTAGCTATACGAACCGTAGGTCGCGGTGAACGAACGGTGAATACTAATGAAAATACATTTGCAACGTCTGTGGCGAAGGGATTCGTGCGAGAAGTAACTCGCAAGATTTTTAAAGAAATAAACTAGCAAATGAGCAAACAGTTGAACTGGTACCAAATAAATAACAGTTGTAAGACATGTCCTACTGCCGATACGTTAATCTTTATGTATGTACAATGTTCTGTCACCCTAAGACATTTGACGGTTTTCGCTTCGCTGGCACAGGTCCGGCCTTCTGTTTCCGGTAGAGCAAATTTAGGAAATTATATTATTTATTATTTGTTTTACTTACAGTAACACTAACTCTCCTATGAGTAAGAAGGTCTTTGGCTAGCAGTGGGACGTTAATAGGCGACCACTTACATTACTTTTTACAGACGCAGTTAATGTTAATACTTCAAGCTGCAGTGACTGGCTACAATGGGCTCAAGTATTTTCAAAACAGTAAAACTGTATGAAATATAAAACTTTGTACATGTTAAGACTATTTGTTTAATATTATTTAGTTTACGAAAAACCCGTGCACTACAATAAATTCAAGTGACGTAAACAAACTCCCCTATTTCTCCGAACTGCAGGGGTCCCCAGCATTTGCATGCAACGTCATTACGAAATTTAACATTTAAACAGATTTAGCCCTAAATGGCATAAATCACGGCGGTTGCTTTGGGCCACGATACTCAAATATCTTTAACGCGGAATGTCTGTTGTTTTATACATATTTACGGATTCAGATAAATAAAATTGTAAGTAGAAATAAAACGCTACATGAAAGACTTGTGAGAATAAAAACATAAAGCCAGTATAGGGAATGGAGTAAAGGGTATCCCATAGGATAAAAACAACAAGCTAAACCCAAATTTCAGCAGCTCTTCATAGGATGGGATACATTCTTTACTCGCGGAAAAAATCAGACACAGGACCTCTCCTGCGTAAGATGCTCAGCAACGCGCAGAAGAACAGCACCTAGAGTATGTAACCAACCATACGACTAGTAAAGTAAATAATGAGAATTGATTAATAGAAAATCTATTATCAATTTTAAATTGGCCCGACCCAGGGCTCAACTTTGAAACATCATAATCTGTAGCTGAACAAACTGACTCTCTGAACCAATGGGGCAGTTAGCTGTGAGTTTATTGTCAACCCCGTGTCCCATGTAATGTTTGAGCTCGCTAAGCCATTACGTAGGTGAGTGTTCGCCTGCTGGCTGTTTGAGCAGTCTCCTCACGTGTAAACATCTTTTTATATAAACGTTTCATTTAAATAGCCGTTTAAAATCTCTTTGAAGTCAAATTGCTCAACTACCGAGATGTTTGACGGCTTCGATTTGTTATTGTTCGTCAGACAAATCGATTTCTATTTTTATGTTGTTTTTGTTTAGGTACACAAACATACCGAGTGATAAAAGTATCAAAGTGTTGCGTTTATTTTTTTTCAATAAAAAGAAAATATTACATAACCATGTCTAATCTACTCGCTAAATAGTTTCTTTTACGTCTACACATAAATGAAGTTCATATTGAAATCCCCCATGTTGTCTTAGCGCGTCTTAATTATCGCACACAGATAATTGAAAGGCATTTCTATACTCAGATAATATATAAAACATTGAAGCGTTCCTTTTCACGGAGCTAATTGCGATCCATATTAGAGCAAACAGTCAAATGAAAGGACGACAAGGAGTTGTCTCGACAACTTTAAATCTTCCACTGGGAAACACAGCTTTTGTAAATATAGACTCTATTGCGCTGAAGTTAAGGTTGAGATTGGCAAATGCCGTTTCTATTAAAGTTCGGAGTGAAAGTAGGAAGATGTGACAAAGATGAGGGGACGCGTTCCGTTTAATTTTCATTGACAAGTGTTGCCAGTCTAAGGACTGTTTATATTGTGATATTTATTTGTTATTCTCAGGGTTTTGTTAATTCAATTTGGAGTGAGGAACTTTTTGTTTTAATAAATTATAAAACATTTGGCATAGCGTCTTGAAGACTTTAATGCATATAAAATGTTTTTCAAGGACAGACACATATAAACATGTATGTATCCTTGTACGGGACTGGGCTGGTCAACATAGATAGAGAATGAGAGAACTTGTAACTGTGATTGTAACGAGGTGCGATCGGGCAAGAACTAAACACTAAAGCGAATTGCTGCATTTCTTTGGGTGAGTGAAAGAAACAACAATCCAGGGGCTCTTTTCTCCTTAAAACCTAGCAGCATTGTGGCAGTTCTACTGTTAATAGATGACGAGATATATTAAAAATGGTGACATGCGCCACAATGTGAACGTAGCACACACGGCTAATATAAAAGCACATCAAGGCGTGCAGCGCGCCATTGTTGCATTCACTGCTTTTCTAAGTCACCACATAGACGCCGCTTACATCAAAGAATGTACACCTCACTCATGGTGATGAGTACGATGCACTAGTCCTTTGTTCAAGTCAAATCAATTCGAAACAAATACATAGGTTTCAGAACCTTTCTCTCCGAGACTACAAGAGAATAGCGAGAACAATTTAAGTTTCTCAAAACTTCTTATATTTTTGTTATTTAGCCATCCATATCTAATAGACCAATCACCTCGTACATAATACAAAGAAAGAAAAGTAACCACCCCACATAACGTTTATAATTAACTTTTAAATTGAATCTGTTCTCTCACTACTTTACTTAACGAGATAAATTTAAATACCCTCCAAGTAACGCTCGGCACACGTCCGCGTAAAACGACCATAAAATTTGTACAGTTGTTTAACATAAATTGTATAATAAAATTACACGAACTAAAAACAGATTACGAAGCGGTTTCAGTTATAACAGAGCAATGAGCACCTTAAAGCGGAGCTTTAACGATCATCCGGCGAACAAGCGGTTTTAAAAATAGACGCCCGTATATCGTTTAAGAGGGTACTTTGGAAAATCTTATCTAAAAGAACTTCTTTATAGAGATATGTCAGGTACTAATATCAACAATTGTCCTATCGATGCATCGTTACAGATCATGCTCTGTGTCTACATTAAGGCAAAATAAGCCCACTGATAGACTCGTCGCAAAATCTTTTAAACGATTCGCCAGAATGGCTCAAAATTTGCCAGATTTGAAGACTGGGAATGCAGCCTTAAAGAAGGTTCATCATATTTTTAATATTCATGAAATTGAAAAGATTTTGGATGAATCATGAAAGTTATTGAGAAACAAAGGGAAATAGATGAATTAATTTCTGGACAACTGTCTGAACGGGATGATCAAGCCATAGACGCAAAATTAGAATGAATTCTCGAAATTAAAGAGAAATTGCCGGATGTTCCAAAGGCCAAGTATCGTGTTGAGGTCGAACAAGAGGCACCACTAATTCAAAGCCAAAATTGTTTGCCAGATTGGCGTGAAATTCTGCATAGAGGCTTTTCGCGACGTACTCTGAATAAGAACGGGTGACCCATGTTCCCACAGAATGGAGAACCATGCTAGTAACGTAGCCGGGAGCAGCAATAATTTAATAACGGGTGTTCTACAAGAGCCGTCGTCAACTTCAAGGGCAGTGTCGCGTTACGGAATAAATTTTACACCGTCAAATAAAAACAAGGGGACCGCCTTAGTTTCGGTTTACAGACAAAACAGACAATTACAGGGGATGCCGTTATGCCGAGTACATATCGGGTGGCTTTTGACATCTTCATCTTCATGGCATTAATTGCTTTAATGTCTAATGATCGGTATCGAACGATGCGAAGTTGTATGTCGATTTCAATTCGAGAAATATTAAGAAAAACGAATGAATTGTCGGATTTATATTCCTGAGATATTATTGTTAATTTTAATATACCGTAACGTTTAGATTGACCTTCTGTGAGAAGCTATGGTGTGGCGAAGCTGGCCGTATTGAAGAGGAGGAGACACGAGGAGGGTACTCTCCTCATCTCACCTCCTCTCCAATCCAAGAGAGAATGAAATATGAACGTTGACTAAAACTAGACTTGTGTGTTTTTCTAAAATATCGCTGTGAGGTCATTTCGTGAGTTCATTTAATATTTAATTAAGTTGAGGCTTTCATTTAAACAGCCGGGACTCTGCTGGTAGATATTATATAGTATTTTACAGATGTCTCTTAATAAATTGAAATCTTTCCAAATTTTGAGGGATTACTTATAACAGTAAATAAATTGCTGTAATCTAAATATAATACATTAACTCTGTATTGTATTTATGATGGTGATATAAAGGATACCCGACTGAGTAACTTTAGTCGTTCGTTAATATCATCATCAGTCAGTGGTGCTTAGTGGAGTCAATGTGTGGAAGCTTATATTTGAGGATTCTAAACTGCTGAGAAGTCCTACTTGCAATATAGGTATTTGTTTTTTGTTTAAATCTTGTGTCATCGGTTATAATTGAAAAATGCAAAGCAGAAAAGATTTTACCACTCGCCAAAGGTATTAAATTCCTTCACCCTATTTGTGGGGGCAACAGAGGTATAGGATATCTCATTATTTGTTAAACTAACACCCATTGAAGACATAAAAGCAAGCAATATAGGTATGCGTATGTAATGTTTCTTTATGACACAAAATTGTAATGATTATAACGCAACGCAATGTGATTTCGTAAAGACTAATCCAAATCAGATTGTATATATTTTTAAAACACACTATGAAATTACCGGCTATCTTTATAAGAACGCTCTGGAAATGTTTAAGAGGCAATTCAATCATTAAATGATGGGATATTATTGCTTTCGAGTACAGTGAACTGCATTAACATTATCTTACATCACGTGTGATAACGTGCCTCACTCGTACGATATTCGGGTAATCCCCGTTCATCTTTGTTACTTGAGCATAAGGTTTAATTATAATTACACGTTGAAACGCCAAATAAAGCTAATGGTTAAGCATTTTAATCTTTGCCCAATACAATAAAAGGCTGGCATCACAAAGTATTCTCTCTTTTCGTTGCATCTGCCGTTTATTATTTATAAATTTTACGATGAAGGGGGACGCCCCGTAAATAGAAACTGTATGCGATATGAATCGTAAGCTGAAGTTCACGGTTAAGGTGAAATGTAACGTACGTAGACACATTAAATGTTAGGGATTTAAAATTGGACTCGGATGAATGAAAAGATTTTTGTAATAGATATAAACTAGCAAAAGAAAGATGAGTTTCTGATAAAAAAAAACACTAACGTATTTTGAGAACTACGTTTCACCTATGAATGAGTTTCCTCACTCAAAATGAAGCAATACTAATTTAATTTACAAACAAAGCGAAATTCCCACAGTATTAATATATAACAATAATTATTGCCTCGGTTAACATTGGCTAACAAGGGAAAAGGTTTAATTTTTCCCAACGATATATCACGGTAACCATAAAACTGCATCATTTTTTATCACGTCGCAACGCATACAGATAAGATGTATGAAATATAGCACCGGGGAATAAAACCCGGGCCTACCTCACCCTACGTGAGCGCAATATTGAGTGGCTCAATAGAAACTACTACAAAGATAATACCGTATAGCAAATTTGGAGAACAGACAGGGCCAGATTTCGGGGATGGTACTTTGTGATTTTATTGACTCTGAAGTGTTCGGTTTCGGCTGTGGTTGGCTGCCATGCGACCAATAAAGATGTGCCACCAAACTATTGGAAAAAAACATTGGTCGGGTTTATAAAACCACAATGCAAATGCAATATTTGCCTTTTGCTCTTCTTTTATTCCTCAGTCGGTGGTATCGCGACAATCGATGCAAAAATAAGAGGCGATGGAAGAATGTTTCAATTTAAGGTATGCCTCCCCCTACGATACTATGTAGAAACCAAAAGACATCATCATAGACTGTATCATCAGGTGAAATCACAATTAATCGCTAGCCTGTCAGCAACAAAAATGACTCTTCTTCCGTTTCAGGGGAGTAACAGAGCAGGGTTAATAGAAATAAAAGACATAAGTGCGGCCTCCCGTTCGATCGTGCAGCATGACGTCCAATCAAAAAAGGCTTAGCGTCAGTCACTCTGGGAACTGGCCCATCTGCCGCGTTCAGAGGAAACAAAAACAAATTCAATCCGTCAAAATATCTCCCCGGGCGAGATAAAACGATTATTGTGCCCTAAAAAACATCGCCTCTGTTTTTACACGCTTTTGCGGCACTTTTTTGTAGGTCGCGTACGAAATTATTGCGGTTTTGTTGATTTTTACTTCCACAGTATTCGGACCCGAAACGGAATTTACTACTAGTTTAAAAAAAACATTTTGCGGTATTATGAAAGGACGAAACGCTTTAAAAAGAATTTTCTCTCCGGCCGGGCAACGATGAAATGGAGCATCACCGCGCGGTATCGGTGCAATTTCTCAATGCGATAATTAACAAAGTTCCATTTGGAAATCGGGCGGTGCCATCGGTTGGCGATAAGCGGTTCCCTATCGGCCGACGGGCCGTAACTTTCCAACTCCAACTCTGGGATTTAGGGTTCGGAGGGATTCTGGGCAATCGAATTTGTCGCCTATTTTCACATCTACTCGGTAAAGTGACTCGCCTAGGGCGCCATAACGCTGGATTGGATCGGAGGGAATACCTAAGGCAATGCAGTTGCGATTGTCATGGGAAGAGACGTACCTGGCGATCTCGCGCTGCGCGCCGTGCAGCTTGGCGGCGAGGCGCGCCGCGTCGGCGTCGGCGGCGCGCGCTCGCGCCTCCCAGTCGCCGCGCGCGCGCCGCTCGCGCTCCGCATCGCTGCGGGCCGCGCCCTCGCGCTGCAACAGGCGGCGCACTCGTGAGCGGCTGGCGAGCTTGCAAACTGACATTTTCTATAGTACAGCGACAATTGATCTTCTTTTAGACACGAGAAGAAGTGAAATGTCCAAGAACAAAATTTGAATGAAAACTATTTATAGGAATTCCTCGAGGAAGTATTTTGGAGACGTCGCTATAAAAAAAGTTACGTAAGTAAACTTATCATATTACTCATTGATGTGAAGCAAATTATTAGATGATTAATATATCATTGCGAATGATGTAAACGAAAGCAGGAAATGCTACCACCTGAAATGAATATGACATTACACAGCGGCAGAGGCAGAGGCAGAGGCCGAGTATTTGATCGGCGGATCCGATCAAAAACCAATTTGGGCACGTCGCCGCCCGTGACGTCATCGCCACCGTCGCCCATCCGTGTCCACACTCGCAAAGAACTTTTGCATTCAACCATCCATCTCTCAATAAGAAAAGTGAAAATCTACCTAACGCATCCATCGCATAAATATCAATTAAATGATGATTTCTTACATTTAGTCTTTAAGTTTAAAAGTTTTAAGTTATACGTCTGCGATGTCATGCATTATTTAACAACGCAAAAGACAGCTTAATGTTTTTTTGCAATATTTTGAAAGGAACAATTCCGTCATATGATTGTTGCGTAACTTTAAATAACGCAGCGCACCCAACATGCGAGTAAGCTCTGAGATGGGCTACAATTTTCCCAGTTTCTACGACATTTCCATTGATGCGGTTTTCCTACTTGTCGTTGGGGCTAAATCATTCGTGCAGTATGCGAAAATCACTATGGCAGATAGAAATTAACAATAAACGTTAATTTCTTTATATAGAAAAATTGAAACCAGCCCAAGATTGAAATCGCAACTTCACTGAATCCATGTGTCCCACCACTAGGCCATCTCGAATCTCTGACCACCATTAAAATAGTTTCTGAATTTGATCCCTTAGTTTCTGAAATTAGCTAGATTAAACGAAACTTCTCTTCCACTTCGTAGACAACCACGTAATAAGTTATGGGGGTATTCAGTAGTAATTGCCATTAAAAGCACGAGTTGAACATAATTATCATTTCTCGTAATGCCCTCGATTAATGGGCGAAATAATCGTTTACTTCGCTACGGTATCGCGAACTTACCTGCGCTTCACTCGGCTTAGCGAAGATTTTATCTCGCCTGTGCTCCAAAGCGTAAGAGATAACATTTTATTTTCTTTTGAGAGATACAAAAACTATATTCAGAGGGGAATAATATAAGTGGGCACAGAAAATAAAACCTCGAAACTACATACAAGTGGGCAAAAAACTGTCAAATGAATCCCAAATATAAAAGTGCGACACATTTCTTAAAAAGGTATTTTTATATTGTTTTGTCGCGACCCATTGTTAATTATACATACTGTATTGAATACGCCGGTGTGGTTTTCGATGAAGGGAATACAGTTATGAAACTTATAATTCCCTGAAGCTGGCAGATTCTAGGATACGTGCACGCTGCCAATCCGTAATGAAACCGCTTTATAAAGCCTCTCAACTACCCTGCTTATCAAAAGTCGTATAGCCAATACGCCAACGCCTGTAACTTAAAGACGCCTTCTTAAGAAGGATCCTAGCTTAAAGTTTGATGAAGTTTTAATTGAAAATTAGTCTCAGCCGTATCTTGGGTTCAGTTCATTTGGCCTCGGCAGACCGGGAAATTAAATATTATTTTGGCCGCAACTTATTCCACGGCGGGCAATTAAGTGTTAAATATTACAGTACTTTAATAAACCCACATGTATGTTTAATAATTTGGTAACCGTAATCACTTTTCGTAATATCCATACTCAACGTTTCTTGCTATGACTTATTCATGGTATAATTTTGTTTATAGATTTTGAAACATTTGTTTAATAGGACGTTAAAACCTTAACAATATTTTCATTTCCATTTAACCTCTTCAGACGACTTTGGCTTTTAAAGGCTTATCATTACGTTATTACATTACATTTGAGCCAAATTTTCATCTCTTCTTGGTTCCCCATATGGAAACACATTTTAACCTTGATTTTAATAACATTAGTTTATTTCCTTTTACATAGCCATTGAAAGTATCTTAAACGTTACCTACTACATCATTTATTTAAGTGATATTATACGTCTTAATTTAACTTTCGTCATAGGAAACTTATTATAGATAACTTAAATTCGTTGTGAGCTTTAGTAAAACCATATTTGAGGACTTTTCGCTCTGAATCATTGGAGTCATCAGAACACAAGTGTTACAAGTTACTGCTACAGTAAGTTTACTTACTTACTTACTGTAGCAGTAACTTTTCGGTGTACAGTAAAGAGTATATTGTGTTTCGGTCTATCTATAACTTGGTTCCAGGTAGGAGCTGAGCCCGGGATCTTCGCTTCTGATGAGGTAGTTATTTTTACCTTTCCGCCATCACAAAAATAACAAGCCGTCAGTCGTTTACTCGAAAGGGGAACTTTAATAGATATGTTTTTCTAACGGAAGTCTAATGAAGCGCTGCTTCGAATAAAGCCCAATGTTTCACACCTGTCAACCTGTCAAACGTCGGCGTGGCGGACGAGGCACCCTTTGCCCGATTGCCTGATGTCAAACCCCACCAGTGACGTCACTCCTTTTAAATATTTAACCACATGCCACGCTTTGATGTACGAAGAATTCTCTACTCATATTTTTAGGAGTAGAAAGGGCCGTTATGCAAACAACGAAGTTAACGAAGTTGCACGGGACAGCTAGTTATATTTTTATATATACATTTAAGTTTAGCCTTTTGCCACCACGACCCCTACGCTGCATCTGCCTTCACGCGACATCCAATCACTAGACACAGATAACATAAAACGATAAGATCAAATTATTAATTTAGATATTTATTACAAGCTTCATTTGATCAACATTATCTTCCGCTCCTATAGTTAACAGGATCGTTCAAAATTCAGTATTGCCATCGCCGTCATGTTTATGATGGATTGCCTCTTGAAAAAAGTTCCCTTTTAATAAACAAAACGATTTATAGAGTCAAGAAATATTACTGTTCTTTTATTCAACATGATTTATTCTATCTCATATTACAGTTAATGACTTTACTTTTCTAAGCATTATGATGGACAGGTCATTCTAAGGGTAAGAAGGTATATTATTGTTTTGTCTCTGACTAGTAACTGTTACACACACATACCGTAGTACTGTAATCATACTGGTCAATAACTGACTGACTACAACGGAGCTCTAGCATTTAAAAAAAAAATAATTTTATTATTTCCCCAAAAAGACTTGGAAACTGTCCTGGTATTATAGTAAAAAGTCATACAATTGAAATACGACTCCCAAAGGGACTCCTTTCTCCTTGCTTCTGTATGTAACTACTGAGTTTGTTGCCGATTTATTCTTGGTAAATTCATTTTTCCGAACCTATAGTATGTATGTTATCAACAGCCAGATCATTAACGATTCGGAAAAGCTCATTGAGCCTACTTAAATAAAGAAATTTATTGAAAATATACACATGATGTCACAACATTTCAACTTCCCTTTTAAACCCTTATGTAAACATATTTTCCTGAGCAACTCCCTTTAAGTAGTAGTTTGTTTAGGCGCTAGGAACCTATTAACTTCTCTGAAGGGGCCGAAGTGAAAAATAAACACACATATCAAATATTGTAAATCTTGCTGAGAATGTGTGCCTCTCGGATTTCTCGAATAACTCATTTTTCCAAACAACAAACGCATTGACTTTCTACTGGTCCTGGAAATACCATTTAATTAAATAGAGAAAATAGAGTCATTTGAAATGAAGGAAGCACATTTAAATCAATAATATGTCCTATACTAGTAGCTGTTGAAAAGAGTAGTAAAACGGCATTTAGAGCTATATATCATTTCCATAACGTACATGCTGCATATGACGTCACAGTAAACAATGACTCGCAATTGGCCGAAACGTCGCCACGTGACCGACACGCGCCATCTTTAGTCGCCAAATTAGATAGGGGACCCTTTATAAAGCACGAAAAAGAAAAATTTACATAATGTGCGAATAAAACGCACACGTTAATTGTATGTAATCAAAGGACTTACGTGTGTTATATATTCCATTAAGCTTTTGAACGTGATTTCATGCTTCTGCGTAAATGTAGTGCTTTCTGTAGTAATGGGTGTGTCACAAGGACCAATCCGAGGCCCTTTGTTAGTTTTAATATACTTTAATGTAAATAAATTGTTAAATATGTAAAGGGCTCTGTGATAAAAATGCTGACGTAATTTACCAATAAAGCAAAACATTCATAACAACAACAACAATATTCATTTCAATCAAATAGTGTAGACGCCGACACAGAGTAGTGTGATGTCTATGAAATATAAACCCTATAAATATTAACTAATTTCCCATTGATATACTTATATGTAATTTTGACTATATCCTTATCTTAGTTATGAAAAAAATGAGATACAAAGTTCAAATTGACAAAATAGTTTACTATAATCTTCGATATTGCTTGTCAATAAAGCCAGTTGCAAATCCAATTTCATCGGCCAAATGTAATTAAATTTCCTATCTCCTTAATCCTCACCCTCAATATTAGATGTAAAAAATGTGAGTCATCCCTCTCACTGCACCCCGCGACTTGGGCTTTGTACTTAGCACATAGTGCTTTTTTATTTAGGAGATGATTAATTTATACAACATGCTAGAGTATTATTTTAATAAAACATAACATTGTTTAAATACCAGAATGATTGTTCCCGCTAATCTTTAAAACCGTTGGACCGAATTTGACGAGATCTTCACTGGCAGATAGCTACAATCTATAAATGAAGTTAGGAAATGTTTTCGTCTTACCATTACATATTCTAAATAAATAAAATTACAATAATAGTCTTTTTAACTTCTGAATAAAGATATAAGGTTAATAATTATTTGTTAATCTAAGCGCTATATTGATAAAAATGTACACAGATCTACTATTCAGCGAGTAGTTCCCTAACACTTTCAGTAGCAGAACGCCGATAAATTCTGTTAATAGTTATATTTATTTCAAAATGGCAAATAGCTACCAGCACTGCAACAACCATTCTTCAAAACTTACGACCCCAACGTATCGCCCATCCAAACAACAAATCCCACACTCCCTCAAGGATTATTCTCTAAATAATTCAATAAACAATTACGTACGTTAGCAACAGATTTGAAATAGCACGAATGCGACGACGTGAGCTACTTATGTAAATAAATTAACTGCATTTGTTATTTTATTTGGAAAATACAAGAACTAATAAGTTAAAAGAATAATATCGTTAAGAAAAAGTTGTCTTTCTTAGGCACTCAAAAAGAACACAAGAACAAATTGTTAATATAATTGAATAAATAGAAAACTATACGCCAACTTCATAAACGCAAAGCACATGCAGTATTGTAGTGAACCCTCAAGCATTTGCCTGGAATTAAAGTTTCGTTTCAAAACCTGAGCCTTTTCTTTATGACTAAGTTATTTACAAATATTTAATATAGTTTCGATACTGATGACGTGTTCTGTGACACATTTTTAATTATATTCTGATATTTGACATACCAATTTCTATAACGTTTTTTAATTTGAGTATTGTTTATTTCTTTATTGGCTTTATTGCAAGTTTGTTCACTTATCTATTATATTTTATATTTATTATTTGTTACTGCAGTTGATGGAACTACAGTTGGATAACTTTCATGAGTCATTACGTTCATGGCGTTACTAAAATCGTAATATATATCTGTTTGTTTTGCCATTACACGATCACAGAAATAACTGAAGCTTTGAGGTAGCTCAATAATTTCCACAATATCAAATTGAATTGAATTCATAGCTCAAACACAGAAGCATTCACAGACGAATGGACCCAAACCGGCCGCAAACTTGCAACCTCGATTACACTGACGGAGTACTAATTACAGGTCATTACAGGAGCTCTTATACTTCACTTCATAGACAAACTGCTTAATGAGTTAATATTTTAAAAAATATTTATCCAATTGTGTCCATTTTGACCTACCACCGACAAACTAACTAAATTGTATAGCTTTAGAAAGAGCAAAAATTTATTTGGTTCTGAAGTTTTTCTAATGCTTAATTGAACTCCGTATAATCTGATTTTAATGTGCTCATTTATGTCTAAATACAATTCTGATATATAATTTATAACAACATGATATTTAATAGAAATTCATCCAAAAACATTCTTGCCAAAAACTTTCGTATATGATTTCTTTATAAAGGTTTAATTCAGAACTAAATTCATCTAAATTGGAGCTTCTAAAATGTTTTGACAGTATTTTAAGAGAAAAAAGTTTATTGGCTGTCAAAAACAAATAGAAAAACTGTAACAAAAATGTGAAGAAGGTTTATTCATTTAAGTAAATCTGGACGGAATCCTCTTTAAGTAGGATACCAATGGTTTTAGTGGAGGCCATAGGAAAAACACTATTTACTAAGACACGAGGGCTATAATCCCGAAGGAAATGGTACTGACAGCAAAAAAACGTAGGTCGGTTAGAAACAGTCGGCTTTTACGGATAATTAGATACATTAGTATATATTTTTTTTATGGTTCAATCATGTGTAAGCCTAAACTGCTATATCTGCAGTGATAATGCAAATAGAATGAGTAATTTAATAAAAGCTATCAAGAAAACTGCATGCTCTAGAGGAGCCGTTAAGATTATATACAATGAACATTAATATTTGTTAGTGAAATCAGGCAAACTTGCATCGCCAGTCTGGAATAATTCCAGGAATTAGTTAACGCCTTGATCAATGTAATGGCCAGCAAAAAACTTAAATAATAATAAATATAGTTAAGCAGATGTGAAAGCGAATGTCCCGGGAGAGGGATTTGTAAAATTTGTATGAAGTATACATCAAGGGGCGATGCCGTAAATCCAACGGGAACATGGAAAGTGCATTATGCAAACACCATAAACCGCATACACCGCGTAATGCAAACACTCACAAGCCCGTCACGTTTGCTGCTTATAGTTACCCCGCGACATGCCACCAGCTCGGTGACGCCCTTATTACATGGGCAACTGTTTGCGAACATCGCAGACTTTGCAACGGGAGGATCGAAAACCAAAACACTACAAAATATCCAAGCGCAAGAATATATTAAAGTGTCGTTGCCAAATGTGACATTGATGCTATACGTAAATAAATGAATGCTCCAAGAGATACATTTGCAACTGCAAATGATCGAAATGACGGCTCACAGTATATGTGTACAAAAAATATAAAACATTTATGGAAACGTGTATGGTTTCATGACACATATTGGCCTTGGCTGCATTGCGAAGAGATTTGTGGAAAAGTTTAGGAAATGTTATGGAGGTGATTCTCAATAAATGGAAAATCTTCATTTAAAGAAAGCACATTGCGTCAGAAGAATTACTACTATGATAAAAAGGTTTGGGAGTGACGGAACTCATCTCATTTAAAAGAAACTAAATTGAAATGAAATAGTAAAGAAAACGTCTAGTAAATTTTATGCGCATGGATTTGCCTTCTCTTCGTATTACGTTTTTTTGTTAATCCTCCTTGTGTGATTAAATACAGTCGAACAAACACGTCGTGTTTCTGCTGACGCTACGTCCAAAGTTTACTTAGAGCTTAAACCGAGTCGGTCGCGGCGAAGGCACGGGCCGCTGCTTCGTTTTAACGAGTGCCCGATCGACAGGGACAACGCATCGGGATAATTAACAAATATACATTCCTATCTGCAAAACAACAGTTTTGTCAAACATTTTTAAAATAGTGTGCCGTGATGGCCCCATAGATAGATTCCTGGATTAATGTTAAGAATCACGTGTTGGAATCCAATATAAAATTGTTTTAATTCGAGAAGGAAAAAAGCTCTATGACAGACGTGCTGTGTCCGGCTCGCACGTACCGAAATAAGCTTCCTCGGTTTGCCATGAGGCCGCTTGGCATCTTTCGTTTCAATCCTCATAAACTTCTTTACCTGTTTTTTCTCTTCTTCCCTTCTCATCATTATCACCACTAAATTAGTCTTGTAAAACTTTGGTCTCATTATTTTATTTTTCGGTGAAGGAAAACATGGTAAAGATAACTACATATTTCGGGGGCATATGCAGTCTGCAATCCTATGCCTGTGCCTGGCTGTAGAGTGCTGGCTAATACTTCATGCTTTATTACCACATGAGACGACACGTTCGTCGGCATAAGATGAAAACGTGAGAAATTGGTAAGAAATAGAAGACAGGCCGAGTACTTCTTTAAAAGAAAGTTTCAATAGTTTTAAACTTAAATTTTCGTGGTTTATTAACATATTGACTATTTGAACGGGTACATATCACGATGGCGATTTTTAATTTTTAATTTTGAAATTTTAAAAATTAAAAATCGCCATCGTGATATGTACCCGTTCAAATAGTCAAAAGTTTCAATAGTCAATATTGTGATATATATTGATTGCCTTAAATTGTGTTTTGTTTTCTGACGCTCCAGAATTCAGAGTGTGTACAACTCGGGCCATCCCCGGCGAATACGCTCCACCGACTCATTTTAACGACTCCAATGATCAGCGGAGACAATGGCGGGTAGTTTGGCACACCTTTATTTCTTTGAATCTCAAAAATTTCTACAAAGAAAATTATGTTGTTGCTGCACAATATCAAGAAACAAAGTTATAAATTAAGCGTAATATTATTTAACAAGCCTAGTGATGTTTCCTTTGTTAAATGAATGTTACAGATAAACGGTTATGACGGATAAATTTGAGGTTGACTCATCATAACCGTTTTCATGGTAATCAAAATTTGTCTCTTTAGTTCTTACATAAAATGAAACTGATGCGTTGCACATCTCTCCCGCTGTTTCTCGTGGACCTATCAGCAAGGAACATTACAAAAACACGCCTCAACTCTTCCATCTTACGCATGACGTGAAACGGCGATAAATCGCGACATAGGGAAATACAGATAATAAA
Source organism: Elymnias hypermnestra (assembly GCA_015832385.1). NCBI lineage: Eukaryota > Metazoa > Arthropoda > Insecta > Lepidoptera > Nymphalidae > Elymnias > Elymnias hypermnestra. The sequence goes on along the minus strand of JACTOM010000897.1, from coordinate 90,637 downwards.
ACTGTCGCCGATATATCTGCTTAATGTGCCGCTGAGAGAAATACGAGATCTGCTTTTCATATTTTATTATGGCGACCAGATTACTATTTTTTTGTCTGTTCTTTAGTCCCATATTAATATACCGCTCGTGAAGTTCCCAGGCCCGTAGGAAAATTAGGAAATCCGCTCTTAGAAGCGTCAATATTGCCTGAAGTTAGTCCTAAGCTTTAAGTCAGCCGAGTGTATACTTCAGAAAAACCGTGGGGATTACAGTTATACAAATTGACGTCATTCCTTTTGTTAATCCTTTGTACATGAAGCTTTATAAGTATTACAAAAATCTGTATATCACTGAACTCCTCTTAAACGGTTGGACCGATTTTGTTGATTTTTTACGTCTTCAGGTAGATATGAGAGTGATTTAGACTGAAAAATCGATCCCATAAATAAGGAATTTACCCATATCTCCATGGCATCATATATCGACGACTTCAATGTGTAAAAAGTACATGCAACGTGTATTAAATCTAAGTTTTGTAAATTACTTAATGTAGTGCTGGCTTTTGTACTAATGATAGGTTTTAGCGTCATGTTTAAATAGATGTATGGTTAAAAAAACGATACCTTACGTTGATAATTGAGGTGATCATCAAAATTACAAAACTTCAAAATGTATAAAAAGCGAGTTGACCTCTGTATATATATTTACATTAATATTTAATTCAGATACACTGAAATATTCAGCTAAGAACATACGATTTCGTTTGCCGAACATTCAAATGTATGAAATAAATTGTATGGAAGCTACAAAAAGAACAGTGTTTTCTCGATAACAGAAAACCCACCGATATTTCAATCTTTAAATATAACGCGGTTGTTTCCCATATAACCGATCAATTGTTAAGTTATCTACAACGAATGCAATGATTCAAGGCATAAGCTGTTCAATTGCTGTCAAGTATTGATTCCCGCCGGCCGCGAGCTTCCACGCTGTAAAGGACAAGCAGAACGAGGGCAGGCAATCTCAGATGGAACTCATAACTACCCGCAATAGATTAGATGATAACACCAAAAATCAAATTTCATCTGTCTGTTTGTTTGACCGATTTAGACGAGATTTACACTGGCAGGTTGCAGATGTTGTAAGGAGTAAATAAAGCTAATGCCCTAAAACAAAACTGTAACAATAAAATATTAGTACATCCAGGACTCCATTAAATTTAACTGTGCCGGGTTCGAGCCTTTGCCCTCGGTTCCTGGGCATCTGGAATGCCTCGTAATTTAGCATACCCGTCCTTACTGCTAAGAATTGCAAGGATTAAAATTATTATAAATTCCATCGAACCCCGTCAATATCAAAGTACATTAAATATAAGGAAACAAGTCTGCTGCTGCTATTGTCATTTTCATGATCATGTTCTCAACCTTGACATCTTCACTTCGTGTTGACGTAATAATGCCTACGAAGAATTGTCTTGCCTTTGAGTGTCAATTTCAAGTGCACGCAGACGTGGCGCGGCTCGGCTAGTTTTAATTATATTAATGCCGCGAAAGCTTTAAGCTTGCGCCACACGACAAAGCTACCCCACAAAAACAACGCAGGGGTGGATTTGCAGAATTAAATAAAAAAACACACCTACTCCGAGCTGGACACGGAAATGGCGGCGGCGATGTATTCGAGACATTTCCTAATGTATTGTTATGAAAGCTTATTGTTATTGCACGACACTTTCGGAGGGAAGTGGTCGCCGGTTGATTCGATTACAACAGCAAATTTGAACATATACGGGTGTCAGTCAGGGTGTTATTTGATTCTAGAATAATGCTTGTCAATTTGACGTCTTTGTCATTGATTTTGATATTTTCTTGGTTCTTTTTATAATAATACTAGCACGGATAATAATTAAGCTTACAGCTTTTACCTTTCTTAAATTTTATTACATTTCGATGAAATGTAATATCAACATAACTTAGTATTTTAATTAATTCGTTATGAATAATGAACATACTCCGAAATTTATACATATATATACTTATACAAATATTAAATCCATATTATTTATAAAGTATGTTTAGAATTTTGGTTGCACACACTACAATCAAACAAAGTAGATTTATACGTGGCAAGGTTGTTAAAACCGGTAATAAATCAAACATAATAAATCAACATTGGATATTTGCTAGAGCACCCTTCTGCTGCTGCAAATGCAATTCATTCTAATCCATGATGCATGCCGGTCAAATACGGACGGTTTTCGCCAACGACGCTACCCCTTTGCAGTGACTTCAAATGAAACTACCCCCATGTTTTATTGATAGTTGCATAAAATTTGCTCTATGGATTCGGCAAGTGCAGCGCTAAATGTTACTTTTACCGATATATACAAGCGAGAAGCGGTTACCCACTCAACTGACTCTAGAGGACTATAAGTATACCAACCGATGTGAACGTTCACTGAGAATAAATTTCCTCATAACCCCACGGAATCGGGAATTATGGGTGACTTTTTTATTTAGTAAATACAACATTAAATTCATATTTACTCTATACTAATTTGGTAAAAAGCTGAACAGTCTGTTAAGTTGTTTGTTTGGTTGAATGCTCCTATTTCAAGAACTACTGGTTCTAATTGTCACTTTGTATTGGAGAGTCCATTCATTGAAGAAGTCTATAAGCTACATAACATTATATTTAAAAACAAAACTAGAAATGTTTCAAATCGTGGCAAACGTATTAATTTAAAGAGTTGTGAAAGTAATCGTGTATGACAAAGTTCTCGTAATAGCTGTAACTATTGTATGTCGTCTAAATTTTTCTCTGTAACCCTGTCTCCGTCGCTTAAGTGACGCAGACGAACTGGTGCGGGTCAGCTAGATATTAGTTTATTAGGCCATCGACCAGAAGAGCCACCGCCGCGGAGGGTGCTGCAATTAAATGCGTTTGACATCGGTAATGCGCAAGTGACATCCGCGATAGCGGCCGACGTTTTATTGGACGCGGAATACTTTGATCTCGCCGCTGTCAGCGATTAGGTACGGGACGATATGGACTCACATTACACATTTGCACCTTAACAAATTACTTGGTTATATTATTTTCATGGAAATCAATTAGCTAATAGCTTGAAAAATATAGAGTACACTAAATCGAGAATGCGTTTTTGAGTCAGATCCAGTGGCGTAACTGTACCATCTGGGGCCCGTGGCAAATCTTTTGCTGGGGCCCTACCGCACTAATAACAATCCGTCCATGACAATCTGTTCCGCAAAAGTGTCTATAACATCATCAAAGTTTAAAGATCAATAAGCATTTTCGATAAGCAGCATAGAACAGTATAGCAGTACCTCTTGGGCCAGGGACCCGTGACATTTTGTCAACCCTGCCACCCCATAGTTACGCCACTGCTCAGATCTGTGGTGAGATGTGATAGATAATAAAATGAAGTAACGTCGTAATGTGAAATTCTAATAACCTAGCTCAATGGGACGGAATCCACAGATACGATCATCAAATGCGATGAGCCTGCCACACACATTTGATGATTTACTAATAAAAGAACGACTTGGGAGCAAGGTTTGTATGAGGGAAAAGGTAAGCTGTGTTCCAGGTGCGCTGTTAAGACATGGAGGAGAAGATGGACGGTTATCTAGAGACGAGTCTACTGAGATACATGCAATGGAGTGACAAATGTGGGTTAACACATTTCATGACGCCTTCATCAGACAACTATAACGGCGGGGTATTAACCGGTAACCCGCCAATATTGAAACCAATTCCAACATGATAATGAAGTCTTACGATGCTCAACAGACATGTAGTTTTCTTTATCTTGTGAACTATTGAAAAGCTGAAAATTGGAAAAGCCAACAAAAAAGCGTTGGAAAGAATATTGTGAGCCCCTTCGTAAGCTCACTCTTGCGAAGACTTGCCGGTTCAGAATAAATGAAAATGGCACCAGATTCTTCACTCCAACGCTCCACCGTCTGCTTGTCACCAGACGAGTATTTAAGTATCGAACTGTTGTTTCAGCAGGAATATTGTTTACCGAAATTGGCTATAGATAGCCAATTTACGACTGACAAACGTGCGCTAATGTGACAAGCAAACGACGGTGATTGNAAACCAATTCCAACATGATAATGAAGTCTTACGATGCTCATCAGACATGTAGAGTTTTCTTTATCTTGTGAACTATTGAAAAGCTGAAAATTGGAAAAGCCAACAAAAAAGCGTTGGAAAGAATATTGTGAGCCCCTTCGTAAGCTCACTCTTGCGAAGACTTGCCGGTTCAGAATAAATGAAAATGGCACCAGATTCTTCACTCCAACGCTCCACCGTCTACTTGTCACCAGACGAGTATTTAAGTATCGAACTGTTGTTTTAGCAGGAATATTGTTTACCGAAATTGGCTATCTAATGTACGATTTTTACGACTGACAAACGTGCACTAATGTGACAAGCAAACGACAGTGGTTGTTAATTAATTGGATAAAAAATAGATCCTATGATTGGCGTTTTATTTCTCACCAATCACAGGGATTACATTGATTACACAAACAACTTTATTCTTAGAAATGACAAATATGTATATACGCTATAGCTAACAACATTCTATACGAGTATACAAAGTTATAAATATCTATAGAGACTCTAAGTTGAAACAAAATATACTATACAAAAACGAACGATGCTTTACAATATTATTTACGTTGTATTATTTATAAATTAAAGGGAAAAGTCGCGAACAACTATTGCTATATTCCAAGGAATACCTAAATCTTTAAAGGTGCTCTCTAGAATGGGGATATTTTCTAAAGTGGCGTACTAATCAGATGTTTTAAATCGAGTCGGGGCTGGTGTACCGGCTATTACCACTACTATGATGCAGTAATCGAATATCTAGCATTGGAGCGGATATTGAAGTCGCGGCGGCGCCGGCTTTTTATCCTGTTTGTGTTTGTGTCAGCATAATGCATTTTCTTGAACTGCTTCACTGAACGTTGTTTCATTGAAATATTGAGTACTTTATCATTTTCTAAAAGTCACAATCTAAAAGTAGAGAAGCATAATTGAGAGACATCATATAGTAATGAGCGTCATTGGCTTATTTCACTTCAGTAATAAGTGCGACAGTGAGAAATGGTTCTTAAATCGGCCATCATTACATACAAGGCCGTCAGTGACGCAATATCATTATCTTCATTGAAGTTATGTTCAAAACAAGAAGAATTGTCACACATCAGAACGAACAACGTCACCGCACGTGCCATATTGATCGTGATCGCGATTATCTCATGATGTGAGTGATGAATGATTACCGCGGCATCGCACAATTTACCAAAGTGATCGCAGCCCGCGATAATGAACGATTGCGTTAGACGTGATGGCTACTGCATTAGGGAGATGAGAACTACGCGGGGTCACCTTATATGTTCATATAATGTATTGCAAACATTAATTTACTAGCTGTGTCCCGAGGTGGCACTAGTGTACTTCTCGATGGAGTGGGAGTTTGGGGAAATCCGTGCTGATTTCTAGCAGTCTATCGCTATATTTCTTTTATATATGATATAAATTTCAAAGCTCACTCAGAAAAAGACGCGTAATTGAACTCGTAAACGCAATCGGTCATTGAATCAACGGCAAGTGGTCTCCACAGCCGAGATGAAGCACATGTAGCTTCCAACTTCAACGCGTACTTCAAATAACAACATAACATGAGTATGGACATGAAGTAGCGGCTGTACTTTATTGAAAATCAACTTGAACATCAGATTACATATTTACTTATTTCTATGATAGGCATGATAACGTTTGATATGGTGAGAAGTTAAATTGGAATTCAAAAAATTGTGGTCTGTAGTATGTCTACATTTGGACTGGTACCCCTACCCAAAGCATAAGAAGCGCATAGCCTCTTACCAGATCAGCGCGCTCCCATTTGAGACTATGTCATCGCTCACCATTAAGCACACACTGCAGTCATGCGCTAACCTGTCGCAATAAAAACAACTCCGTTCGCAAAATTGTCCCAACCTCAAATATATCATCGAATAAGCAGTTTCGAGGCGAAAAATATTTTTCTCGACAAATAACATTGATTTACAGGCGTTTTCGCGACAAAAATAACGCCTCTTTTAATGGCGTGTGTATCGCAGAGGAAGCGGCCGCAATAAAACTTAGATTTACATCCAAATGGATTCATGAGATGTAAAGTGGCATAGTTTATATTTGGCGTGGCGCTCAATATTAAAATACGAGGAAATCTATACAAGTTTTACGGTTTTAATGGCCCATGCAAATGATAATAAAGAACGCTTTAGTAAATAAAGCTTAAGAGTATGTTTTGTTAAAGCCGCTACTCTCAAAAATTACTGGTTTGAAGTAAAAATAATTTAAGGTCGGAATACTACATTCATCGAGGAGTTTTATAAATATCATCACGATACGGTCAATAAAGGCGGAGAAACAATGAAAATGGTTGCAAAAACGGGGAAATTGTAGTCATTTTGAAAGATCCCATTACGTGTGCTTTAAACGGTTAATGTAACGCAATAGTGATGTATGGCGGAATTGTTCCTATTAATTAGTTGTAGAAAATACAGTAACAGCATATGACTACATTTAGGGTTGACTTACTACAACTCCTTTTATTATAATAGTAAATAGTAGGTCAGCTAGCTACAATATAATAAGACACCTCCGGCCCACGCATCTTAATGAGCTTCCTTTTTTCGTTGTCAAATATAGTGCAAAGAAACCTCCATAAAAATCAATAAATGTGCAAGAGAACCTTTTCAAAACACCAACCAATAACTTAAAATAGCGAAGCAAAATAAATAATACACAGTGCGGAAGCTTTAGCTTAAATTTAGATTATACTAACATGGTTGACACCGGAGACCCTGGTCTTGTTCAATTTAGACAAGTTGGTGCCCATCCGTAGCCATCAATGCCGGCCCTTCTCAACACCAACCTTCGCATGCAGTCAAAACCACATAGGTCTATACTAATGTTCCTACAAATATTTGGCACATCTAAGGACACATGAACTTGGACTTAATCTTTCACTATCACAGCATTGTCAGTTTTCAATTGTATAAATATACACGAGTGTAAAAAAGTCACTTATAAACTTCTCGTTCGAGGAGCTGAAAAAGAAACGGCGAATATAGTACTCGGGCAGTGGAAGCGAAGACAGAAACAAAACCATAAGTGAAATGAAAGAATAAGATAGCAGACAAATGAAATATTGTCAGAACGATTGTGAAATCATAAACGATTATGAAAACAATAAAACGTATGCATATTGTGTAAGACAATACTTGTGCGATCATCATGATGTTTGGACACGTGGACTTCAGCTAAGGTTACGCAATCGGATCCAGGCACCGCTGCGTTCCCATACGTATTAAGTGCCAACTTCTGGTTATTTGAAACGCATCAAATTGAATCAAAATATTCTTTATTAAGTATTAACAAGCTCGGTTGATGCGTCACGTCTTTGCGTTACTAATGAATCCGCCGCCAATAGCGAAAGTCAAACAAATCTGTCCTAACATTTTACGTATACCTTTTCGGCTCTACATATGGACCTGGATTCTAATCCAAGCATACTCGTGAAACGTTTTACATGTACGTGTGGTTATTGCTTGGTATTGCATGAACTTATATACTTGTTATACATATGCTTGTCACATGACCTGTGGATTTTTTATTGCCTAAAACTGTCATCAAATTATCTTTGTTCCTTGAGTTATCCTGCAGGTTCCTTAATCAAACTTGTTAAATTGAATTGAATTAAATTGAATAAATTAACAATTTCACGCTTGATGAACTGCATTCCAAAATAGTATCTAATATTGCAGTAACACAGTACGCATTATGTAATCCATAACAAACTACTTTCAAATCGGCAAATATGCTTTTAGCTTACGAAAGCGACCCAAAAAGGGCAAAGCAGACGATCTTGCTTCCATTGAGTGCAGCCCACGGCCGCGTGGGCGAACTAGAAAATGATTCAATGCATTTGTATCAATGAAGTCGTTTGACTTTCAAATTAGACTCGAACACACTTCGATAGCCTTTTATCAACGGCACGAACCTATTATTTTTAGATTTATTACTATTGTAAGACAAGTAATATTCAAGATTTCCCTTCTAATCAATAGTAACGGTACATTGGTAGTTAGCGATTCACGTATTCCAAATTAGTGTAATACAATTATGCTCACGTACAATTTCGATGTTATCCGCAGGATTTATGTTAAACTTCGCTATAAATAAGGAGGCAACATGAATTACACTGCAATTAACATAACTATCTACAATCGATGGGGAGTCCGCTAACAGTAAACCCCGTGAGTCACCAGCGTGACCGTTGCAGCGCTTAGCTTCACCGTCACATTTGAATTCTTTTTGAAATTGCTAAACAGCCTCATGTTTAGATCTTTAAGTCTTTCTTTAATATCATCGCCCGCACATTGAACATTGAATTAGACATGACGAAAAGGCTAGATTCAAATGTATCGTAAAGAATTTTAATTTACTTTAAAATTAATGACACACTATCGTACGTTTTATGTCCATTAAGCTTTAAAATTTATAATCACCAAAGAATTGAAACTGAATCATAGATGTCAACGTGAATAACTAAACTTTCAAATATTTTAAAATGTGGCAATGTTCGAGAGCATGTTTTTCGAATAAATATTTTAATATAGTGAAAATGAAAGGAAGCTTATAAATATTTAAATTTAAAGTCAATCACTTTCGTGTAAAAACGAAGTCGAGCAGGTTAACTGCGATGTAAATATTGTATGATTTAAAATGCGGTGCACTGGATCGATAGCCATGGTTCTAAATGCGACAAACGAAGGGTTGTGGACCCCACGAACATAAATACTGCTCCTACATAGATTAGTCACTCGGTATGAACTCTACATTTCAAAAGCAGCCTTTCCGACACTTTATTTTGTGTATTCTACAAGTGAAGCTTTTGTCATATTCCTATAAACGCAAACCCAGGATTTATAGGCATGCTACAATTTTTCTAGAACTACCATCATAGATCTACTACAGTATGGGTAGTAGGGAATATATTAATGACACACGAAATGCAGTATAGTAGTTAGTGGCATTGATTGTTACGGCCTCATTTGCCCACCGGCCAACCTGACTCATTTCCACTCTGGATTACATTACTCCAGCAATCACACGAGTTTAATCACGTTATAAACGATGTCATCGATGCGGAATATTTGCTTATGAGGGAAAATATAAAATTTCAACTAAAACCGATGAAAACTATATATTACAAAAAAAAATCACCTTAAAAAACTGATACAAAATAATTTTTATTCCTTATCAGTCCTTTTTTCACAACGAAACACGTGATTTTGCTTTTCAATACGAAAATCACGCAATATCATAAATCACCAAACATTTCTCGGACTCATTTCCGATTTTTGCCGCATTCGCGTACAAACACTGGGCCGTTTGACCTTTGGATACTGTCAAGGCCCGCATTCGGAATCACTAATGGCAACTGTGCTTTTGTTTCATGGAAATTATTGGATTGTTTATTAGAGTCCCACACACGATCGAGCCTGCGCTTTTCCTTCCGACACCGACACGTGCGCTCCGCACGGCAGCCGACCTCGCACTGAGTCCTTCGGCCTGCTCCCGGCATCCATCATGATCGAACAACTGTTACTAGAAAGAAAATGAAAGTAAACCCTATTTCCCAGGGCTTAAAGTGCAATTCGCAATAACAGAAGCTGCGTGATCGATCTTTGTAACAGGTTCTCTTGTTGTTCCAAAATGCACCTTAACACAAGGGGAACAAAGTGCGAATCCATTTGCAGCTATCTGTAACAGTGTACCGTGTTCCTGCCATCTCTAGCTCTCACCCTTATTTCGGGTGTTGAGAGGGCGCAAGTTATTCGGCCTCTTTGTTGTATCTCTAAGAGGGGTAAATTATTACGGTTTTGCGATAACATAATAGGACCGTGCACTAAATAATCTAAAGGATAAAGGATAAAACATTTCACTGACCGTTAAAATATTGAATTTTCCTTAAACGCCAGCAATTTGTGGGAACACCGCTTTTTTTTAGAAATAAACCGGAAAAGGAGAATAAGGTTCAGATTATATTTAGGGAATCCAGTCACCTATAGATGGGACCAGGGAAGTTACCAGCCCTTTCCCATCTCAAACCCCCGTTTCACTGGTAAAACACACTTCTGTTCTAGTCACAAAATAGTTTTTGGGATGTCAGTATACAATTTTTAAGATACTTGTGATGGTAGACGGTCCTATATTTAGACCGCGAAGACGTTGAAGATTGACTGCGTCTCACAAATAATACAAATGTGCAAACAAACACGATGCTCTCTTTTCATGCTCTCTTTTTAGGTAGACGATCAAATCGATTTAACAGAGCAAAAATTCGAAACTGGGTTAATTCTTAAGACACGATTGCAAATGACATTTTCTAAACGAACAGTCTATCTAATTTTAATCCAAATTCATGATTCGAATCCAGGACATGCATTCGACCAAACTAACCACTAAACCAGTGCATTTCAAGTAACGGTACTTTGATAAGTTGTTTATCAAACTTGATATATGTAATTATGTAAAACGATTCATGAATGGACTTAATTATAGCGAACAGCTGTGGACAAAATGCAACTGACGAAAATAGATCCAACATTACATGTACATACCGAAGGTTAAACAAGCTCAGCTATGAAACATTAGCACAAGAGTGAGTCTTACTACGTACGTAATAAATACTGTTTCCGAGTGGCCAGCCATGTAAGTAACTTGCCATTAATGATGATTGTACACAAAGCGTGGGACCACCGCGTCGTGCTTACATTTGCCCCAGGATTTGAGACATTTGTCAAGTAAGGAATAGTTTCTTGTTACGGCGAACAACGTATTAGCTTGTAGCGTAGTCTCAAGAGAATGTGATAAAACAATGCAGCTGAAATAGATACAATGGACAAAGCACATTATTTCTGGATGCAATCTGTTCAATTTTATATTATGATAGAATAGACGAAACTCATAAATACGAGTACACACTGCATACTTGGAAAATACAAAGATTCCGCTCCTGCGCCTAATATCACTCCTATGTCAAAGAAGATAACTATTCTAAGCAGATCTTTTTAAATTAAACTCAAGCCTAATTTTTTGCTTAGCGTCCGTGGATTATGAGAAAGCCTTCTATTCGGTGGAAACTTGGGCCGTGTTGAGATCTTTGCAGAGATGCCGAATTGGCCACCGGTATATACTCGTGTTGAAGTGCTTGTACGAAAACGCCACCATGTCATGCCGTATACAGGACAGCGTCTATAGCACAGCGTCTATCCAACTGCAGCGTGGAGTGCGACAGGAAGATTGTATCTTCCCTCGTCACTCATTTACGGTTTGCCGACGACATGGCCATTATGGCAGAGACTCTGGAAGATCTCAATGCAATGCTCAATGACCTCAGCAGAGTTATGTCCAACATCCATGTTTCGCTCCACCCAGTCATCGTTGAGAACTCGGCACTCGAAATTGTTGACGAGTACACATACCTGGGACACAGTCCAGCTAGGTAGGTCCAATTTCGACGAAGAGGTCAACCGCCGAATCCAACTCGGTTGGGCAGCGTTCGTGTAACTCCGGAAGATGTTTTCGTCCAATATTCCTCAGTGCCTGACGACTAAAGACTTCAAACAGTTCTTGTTGCCAGTGCTTACCTACGCAGCGGAAAGGTGGTCGCTGATTATGACCATCATTCAAAAGCTCAGAGTCACTCAGCGTGTGGTGGAGAGGGCTATGCTCGGAGTTTCTCTACGCGATCAAATCAAAAATGAGGAGATCCGTAGCAGAACCAAAATCACCAATATAGTCCTACGAATCGCGTGCCTGGAGTGGCAAGGGGTAGGACACATAGTCCGACGAATGGATGGACGTTGGGGGCCGAAGGTGTTGGAATGGCGATCCCGCACCGGGCGACGCAGTGTAGGGAGTACCCCCACAAGGTGGACCGATGATATAAGGTGGGTCGCCGGTAGCCGCTGGAGCCAGGCGGCGCAAGATCGGGCACAGTGTGCATCATTTCGTGAGACCTATGTCCAGCAGTGGACGTCCATCGGTTGAAAAGGCGACGATGAAGCCTAATTTTAAAATGTGATTTAAAGCATCATAAATCACTATTGTATTAAAAAAACAACATCTGTCCATGACATTGTTTCTTATAGAGTTGTGTAATAAGTAAATGAACTATTTACCAAATCTACGCATTAAAGAAATTAATCCAAAAGCCTTACAATGGTAATCATGACTAAATCTGTAAAAGTAAATAGCAGCCCGTTGGTGTCCAACTACCGGGCACAGGCCTCTTCACTTATAGGAGAGAGTTTTTAGAGCATGCTCCAAGGAGGGTTGATAGGTCAGTAAAATTCTAGGGCATGCCTCAGAATTATTCCCGGAATATATTTCCTTACGATGTTTTCTTTCCCGGTAAAGATGAACTATAAAGAACAATTAAACGCGTAAAATCATTTTTACGAAGAGTAAATTAGATGTTGTAACTACTTTTACTGAAAGGAAAAACGAGAATATACAATCATATTTTAAAAATAGTCAGTCTGTAAATGCCACTTCTTACGCCCCCCTAAATCTGCCACTCCATGTCCCTCGGTTAAAATATTAATAGAAGAACCCTGTAACAGGTATCGGGATTAACGTTGGATCATTATCCTGGCGGCATTTGGAGATAAGTCAATTTAGGTGAGCCAGGGCGGCATCCGTCAAGCATTCGAGATAAAACCGGGCGCGATTACCGCGCTCATTACGGCGGGCAGTAAACCCGCCGATCCATCAAACTGCCTGCCTTCCCGGCGAAAAAACCACACGATTTCGTGAGAGCCTCCACGTCGATGGTGGATTTGAATGGGCCGAGGAAAGTGGCATCACTCTGCCGCCCCACTAATGGCAAGCTTTACTGCATTATCGCCTAATCAACTCTAGGCAGAAATCAAAAAATCCAATATCATGTTAACTCTACAATACAGCCTAAAATTGTAATCGCAGGGCATTTTATTGGCGGGATGGAAACCAGCCACGGACGAAGCCTCTTACCATTTCAGACCTAAACGAATTTAAAAAAATGCATTTTCCTAATAGTTTCCCTAAATTGCCTCACCTTATATTTAAAATACACGCAGTTCTATCTTGGCCGTGCAAAAAATAGGCTCATTCCCGTACTCTGATAACACACTTGAAGGCAGTGGATCGACCCCGCCCGGATGTGGAGATAACGAGGAGATACAGCATCACCCGCAGCCGGCTCGCGATGCTTCATCTGTCTTAATCAAGATCATATCTCCACTGATATTATAAAGCCGAAGAGTTTGTTTGTGGGGTTAAAGGTACATGCATTTCTTTTGAGAGCTTCCGTTGCGTGCGCTGTTAATACCTATATTTTAAAGTTAATTTTGTACCATTTGTGAGTTATCAAAAGGGGTCCCCGAAACGAATAATCAAAGCTAACTACGTCTAGACCCGGCCCAGACGACCTCGAGCGAGGACTCTTCGTGGATTGAAAAATATGAACAGGAATATTTTATTTCCATTATGATCGTAGACGTTCAACGTCCTGCCGCCCCGAGAAATTCTACATAAGTGGCATATTCATCAAACAATTTGATGCAAGCGACAAAGAACAATGTTCTGCCACCGATTTTTAGGTTAAAGAGGTTACCCGGACACCGCGGTCCCTTTGCCTGGTTTTGAAGCATCATTATACACAAAGTATATTTTAATGTGGATGATTGATTGGTGATTATTTAAAAGATAATAATATTTGGATATGCTTCTAATCGCACATTAAAACTTATTAAAACACTGTTTACAAAACTATCTACTCAGTTTCTTGTTGGTTTATTCTCGACAGAATCTTCAAATGATTATTCGGTTTAGAAGTCGTACAATCTTAGAAGATACATAAAAAATATTTCTCTTGTTTCGCAATATCATTTCATAATAATGTGATGTTACATAGCCTTTAGCTTTTCTCGATAAATGTGCTATCCAATACTAAAAGAATATTTCAATCGGAACCATTGGATCCTGAGACTAGCGCGACCAACAAACAATCTCTTAAATTGTGTAACGGTAGTATGATGAACTTGGCTACAACCGAATCGTCCCGACACTTTTGACAACTAGAACATGAAGGTATGATTACGTGAATGGTTCATTAGGATATTTTACCTCATACATTAGGACAAAGAAATATTCCTAAGTACCCTCCCATTTCAAAATGGAACTCATTGAATCGAATTAGCGAGACGTGCGTCTGAGTCAAACTAACTCATTGAGAGCGGAAATAGTTCTAATGTCATTTGAATCATTACTTCAAAGGCGTTCATTATTTTACACCAACTTCGGCATGTGTGTATTAAGTAGTCTGAAATTTTTGATTTTGCAATTCATTCGCTCGCACGTTTTTCTTATCACCTAAGTAATTCTGCAGATTATAATACGATTTCTGAAGTAGGTGTCTTGAGTGCCATCTCTAGAACGACTTCTGGGAGTTCCTTATTGTTAGAATAATTAATATAGATATCGGATTTAAGCACGCTTCGATCCCTGTATTAATTAGTCGGTACCGGTGTAAGCTACAGCTATTGTGTTACAAGGCAACGGAGAGCAATTTTCGTTTGCACCTCGCTAGACCCCTCGAGGACTGGAAGAAGGGCCAAGATTGTAAACGTCGAGGTTCGTGGCGGCTTCCTGCCTTTCCCAGTTCGCGGAATGTCTACGTGCCACAAACGCTCGCGTCGCTTCAGACAGATATTTGAAACTTGACAGTCCGCACCTCACTTTCAAACACATGTGGAAATAACATTTATCTGCTCGAATATGATATATTACTTTAGGTTGTTGAACCATTGAGGTGAGTTAAAAATTCGTTGCTTTATATTGTTGTTAGATAGATTCTTGGTTAACTCTTGACTGTGATCTCACCTGATCGTAAGTAATGGTGTAGTTTAAGATGAAAGCGCGTTAATTTAGAAAGAGGTAATTTAATGCAATCGTTCGCTTGGCGGCACGTCTTTGACGGAACAATGATAAGCAGCTAAGGCCGAAGCCTCTGACCGGTTCAGGCCTATACTAATTTGAAAATACTATTACCTTAATTTGTGCAGAGCACATTGTGCTTGACTAAGCATATATAAAAGTAAAAAGTGATTATCCACATAATGATGTCTGGACTGATATCGTATTTGTTAACGAAGTATAGTTTGATCTGGTGGTCTTATACAAGCTTCCACATTCACCGTGTTTAGTAGGCAACACTGATCAAATCAGAAATGAGTGACTGGCCTACCGAATTGCAAAGCTGAAGTGGCAAGGGGCAGGGCACATAGTTCGCATAACCGATGGCCGTTGGGGCCCGACGTGCTGAAGTAGTGGCCTCGCACCGGAAAACGAAGCGTCGGCAGACCCCCCACCAGGTGGACAGATGACATCAAGCGGGTCGCCGTCAGCCGCTGGATACAAGCGGCGCAAGATCGGGCCCATTGGAATTCATTAAGAGAGATCGTTGTCCAGCACTGGACGTCCATCGGTTGAGACGACGACACGAATACGACACTGAAATCCTAATGAGCTCGGTGAGGTTATTTCACTACTTTCCACAAAGATACCTAGCCTGGGAATATATGCTAAGGTACAGATCACGAGTGGAAAGAAGACTATATGTTTCAACCTCTCACCTTAAACGTACGAAATTTGGAACGAGTACGAGGTGACGTTGAAGACGGATTGCTCCTGTTAAGTCGCGAGGGCCGTGAAGGGCTGTCGGAGAACTCGAGTGACACGTGTTCCGGTGACTGACAGTGGAAATCGAGCCCTCTTCAGAACACAATGTAATAAAATTATTTTTACTAGCGACTCGCTCCGGATGCGTACGCATTGTAGAGCATTTTATGTCTACTTGTTTTGAATGAACCTTTAAGTTGGATTTATCCGGAGGAGCCAAAGCCGAGTGGGTCAGCGATCATGTGGACACTACTAGGATGAAGAAGGTTCTACTTGATTTCATTGCGTTCTGTGGTACAGCCAGCGGCTCCTGCACTCTCGGATGGATGTTTAAAAGCATGAAGGCGTTTTCCAACCAAAAAGGCTCCAGTTTGCTTTCGTATCTTTATTTGTGTAGCGATTCTTATTTAAATTCAAAGCAAAGGGCTTGAAGCGTTCTCGTGTAAGCTCCGCAAGATATAAAAACACCATAAAATTTCCATTACTGCCCCGTCCGCTCGGCTCCTTGTCAAAGGTTAAAAATGTCCACATAAATTGTAAAAAGTGCAAAAAATGGCGCACTCAGTAAACAAAACGGGATATTGATGGACGTAGTTTATGGCTGTTATTTTTCTGGTAAACCTTCATTTCGGAGGAAAATGTGTTATATGAGGAGGAAATACAGCGAGCACGGGTACCGTTTCAAATTTACTGGGTTCTGGATCGAATCCAATAAATCTTCGTGTCTTACGCCTAGATTTATAAGACTAAGTCTTATTTTTACGTGCAAAAGATGATCATTTCAATGTTACCATTAAAATATATAGCATTCCACGATGAATGTTTTTATCTAGGTAAACGCTCGATTGCAATTCCACCTCATAATCGCAGTTTTTTTCGGCGACACAACTACATCGTGATCGGCCACGACTAAATCAGTCCAGAACTAAGAATATGGCCAAATGATTAGGCAAAATGTGTCTCACCAGCCCGTTCCTAACTCCACCATGTACACTGTGGGTTGTTCTTTTATAAAATACTTAAACTTCATAGGAGACATTGTCTCACTTAATATTCATAATATGAACAGGGAAATTGGGTGCAATGAAAAAGCAATTTGGAGACCCCGATCAAATAAAAGCAGTGTTGCAGGCTCTCCTAGTAAAACTCACTTTAATGTTCCTGTCGCCATTAAACTGCCTGCCATAAAATACCACTTATTGTTCCATGAATATTTTACGACGCTTTTTTTCATTTTCATGCCGCACATACATACATACATACACGTCGCAGGTTGTTGGCTTCGCCTCCCAGCCGTGGCTTTTAATTTGAAGCTGAACCGAAATATATTGTAATAAATATAAACAAGTAAATAAAATCTTTATTTCACACCCATAAATGGGCATACGCTGTACATTTAAGAGAATTAAAATAAAGAACTGCATTGATGATCACTATTTATTTCTCGTTAAAAGAACAAAGATCTGTATACTACTAGGGTTATTATTATTTATATTATTAATAGGTATTCCAGGCGGTGTAACACGGGTCGTTTTCGATCCCGAGGAAATGTGTGGAAATCTTAGTTACCGCCTACATTGCGGAATTGACACTATTGCAGAATTTTGAGTCATTTAACAATATAAAAAAGCTCCCTTTTTTATAAGCCTAAGATAAAAACGTCATAAACGCTAAAAGACGACGTATTCCCATACAACAAATCAGTACATAACGCTGGAGGTAATCATCTGGAAACTATTCCCCATTCAGAGCCTGAAATTTTACACAAAAAAGGTCCAGGGAGGTGTCTCCACTCCTGTCCTCGGTGACCGATTAAACAAAAGCTTCGCAGGGACACAAAATGGATACGAACGTTTCGGGAATAGAGAAATAGACGAGGGGTTGGAAGGTCCCGATCGGCTGGTTCGAGGACAATAACGGCGTGTTCATTCAACCATTATTTCCGAGTGATTTGACGTGTCATTGCCATACCTTGGCAGCCCTGATAAACTTCAAAACGAATCAAGTGTATAAAATCAAAAGTGGGTCTCCATTTTTAATGTAACCGAATAATGAAAGTTGGCCAACAACGTATACATCCGTAGGAAAGGTATTTTGAAATCATTTATCATTCTACTGCCTATCAGAGAAGATGGTTTACAGCAAGAAGATTGGAATTTGTGGCGTTTCTTTGACCCACCATTTCTAGTCAAAGTTTTGACTCACAAGGTTTTTGTGTTAATTTTCACATTAAAATGGAATATTTCTTCTGCTCCATGAAGGTTGTTGATTTTAGTATTTCTGTAAAAAATACTTCAGATTCAACAGCTGGAATCGAACCTAATGAATCGAGCAGTTGATAAGGCTTTCTTTAAATAACACAAGGTCGTACCGGTCCACAGACATTTCATAATATTTGCAGCTACGGCGTGTCGTTAATTTGCAACGTTTATTTTGAACTGATGGCGATAAGAAAAACAGCTCAATAATCGCTAAACGAAAATCTCACACTTAGTTGATGCGATAAGAATATAAATCTGCCACCTTCACAACTGCTGAATCACGTTAATAAATTTCAGGAGCGGGAGTGACACCCTCTGACGCGACCAGCGATGGAAATATTGAGGGGATCGCGAATTTACGACGAGCGCCTCCTCGGCCGCAGTCGGCTGCAGGCGCTCTGCAATCTTCGTGAACGGCAGATCTCCCGACTACGCACCGTTTATTTGCATAGTCATATATAGGCCTAAAGTGGGTATCCAATAGACGAGAGAAAATAACCGATCCAAATAGGCGCAGGCAAGTGCTTTTTCAGTTTATACGTAATTTAATAAGGACAAACCAATCAGTTTTTGATTGTGATTTTATTAAAATAACAAGAGTAAATACTATAACACGCTATTTTAAAATACAAAGCAATTGTAGAAAAACGTATACATTATACATACGACTCATATACTTCTTCTTGAACTTCGACAACCAGGAAAAATTATTGATACCGTCTTCATTTTTGTTTTATATTCCAAAGATGCTACTTATTGTATTCGGTGTAAACTCACTCAAAATAAAATATCTTAGCCAGTTCTCGGCACCACTTCCAACAAATTATCAGCACTACAGGCTGTCACAAATTTATCACGAATATTAGAATTAATATCTAAGCACATGGTTTGAGATTTATCATTAAAATTAAGTAAAATAATCTTTCGGGATTTCTTGCTCAAATCATTGACTGCCGTGATAATATTTGATGCTACAGTGGTATCCATATTTTTAAGATTTGCCCCGTCTATTATCATCAAAGGATCTGCTTCGTTTTGAGTAGACGCTTCGAGGATCTTCCGCCTCGTGTGATCGGCTGCGCAGTATGGTAGACGTTCAGGTAAAACGAGAATTACTAAGACTCCTTTTTCTTCTCTTAAGATATTTACTTCGATAACTGGTTGTGCGGTTGTGTATAATAACATCATGGCGTCTATTAATATTCCTGCTACTATACCATATTCCAGACCAGCAAATAAGCATACAAATATAGTGGCGATTGTGACGAAGAATTCTTTTTTACTATTATTCCAAAGTCGTGTGATTATTTTGATGTCGACCATATAAAACATGGCTGTTATAATCAGACCTGCTAGCGACGCTTTGGGTATGTAATAAAACGTTGAAGTGAGGAGACTCAATGCTAAGATAATGAGCAATCCCGTAAAAATACCTCCAGCTGGGGTTTGTACTCCGGAGGCGTAATTCAGTGCAGTCCGCGTAAATGACCCAGTAGTCGGCATGCTCCTAGCGAAGGACCCTATGATATTACAATCATTTCTTGGGTTGCGTTTATAGGTGTTCCTCCAGCAAAGGCTTTGGCTATAGCTATTAATTCCAAAATAGCAACTAAAGGTAAAGTAATAGATTCAGGGCCCAATGCTTTAACCATATCTGTAAAATTGTACGTTTCATTTCCAACGGCCGTACTGAAAGGTGGTGGCTGAAACTTTGGCAGACCACTGCCTATGTCTCCTATCAACACGAGAGGCTCACCACCAGTGATTTGTTTCAAAATATACGCAACTATTATACCAAATATAACAACAACGGCATTCCGCCCCAGAGATATAAACCATCTCATTTGTTTCATCAATTTGTCCGTTCTTTTGCATCCTTCGCCGAGACATTTTAGTAACAATAAAATAATTACAGTGGTAAATCCCAAAAGACTATCCCACACATTGAAGGTCATGAAATTTGAGAAGAAATTATACATCGATGCGGCGAAATAGTGTCCGGATGGGCCAGCGAGACCAAACAATCCCTTCAGCTGAGCAGATGCTATTTGCAGCGCAGCTGCTGTCGTGAATCCACTGATCACGGGTGTCGATATGAATTCCACTAAAAAGCCTAGGTTTAATATGCCCATTACAAGTATTATTATCCCTGACAAAAAAGAAGCTAATATGGCAAAGTCCTCCGAATAACTGGATATGTATTTTCCCGTCATAGCAGCCATAATTGCTGTGGGTCCAACAGTTATATCTTTACAGCTTCCAACAAATAGGTATACAAATCCTCCCATCAGTCCAGCGTAAAGGCCGTACTCAGGGGATAATCCAGCAACTATAGCATACGCTATGCCTTGAGGAATAGCCGTCAATCCAACAGTAACTCCTGCTATTATGTCTTGAAGTAATAGCACCAGACTATATTTTGGGAGCCATTCTATTATAGGCAACCTTTGTTTCGCTGATTTTGCACTGCAAACGCTTGATGCAATTTTTTTTACTTTACGTCGCATTATTTGACCACTTCGCTTCGCGTTATTCAACGATGTCATTGCACTTGTATCGCTGAGATGTCCAGATTGAAACTGAAGAGCGTGTTTACTAGATGACCTTATCAAATCTAGACTTATCTGTGCTATTGATAAAATGTGATGTTCGATAACGCTTGCAAACTTTTTATCATTTGACTTTCCTTTACTATATGACTATCATAAAAGATTTACTTACTATTTCTTGTTACGTATGCTAATATGTAACACTTTTTAGACTTAAGCAATTTATAGTGTTTACATATTAAATTTATTTGAAGAAACATATTTATGTCGCTGTGGGCCAGAATCATATTTTTATCAGCCAAATAAAAGTTGCAAAAACCCCTAACAGTGAAATGGAAATTCTTTTTAATTCCGCACACATGTAGCAATATGTCTTGATAATATCGACGTGCGCTGTGTTTGTGCGATAGGGCAGTGGGTTCGACCCCGAACAATGCAGATAAGGGTGATGAAGGAGCGTGTGGTCATGCATATGGCTGCGGCATTACGGAGGACCACTCCGCGGCTGCTGCGAATCACACGAGAACCGACCGTGTTACATTCACTTTAGGAAAATGTTACGGTTCCAAGGCTGCAAGGTATTTGGTGTATCTAATACAAAAGAGTTTTTAGTTGACAGGGCTTCAGCGAAAACTACCTTACGGAGAGATTGGATCGTTTGCAAAATACCTTCACATATGAGAACTAATCAGGGGCCCTAATGTCATTCCGTTAAACTTTCAGCATGGCCGTGATTAGTAAGTTGTTACAATGTTGTTGGCGAATTTCTCTGGACAGTGTATTTAAAATTTAATATTACACAAATTCTCACACCAGTTTTTATTCCGCACAAGACAAGGGCAAATTTTTATTCACATGTTTAATAGTGTCTCGGTTTGTACTAAGTCTAGCAAATAATGGCGGCACCTATTGCTCCCATCAGCTGATCCTGTAGCATTTACATTCAAGAAAGATTCACTCGCACTATGGTTTCAAAGAATCACACAGTATATGTAATTCCTAGTAGCAAAACTCGATGATTTCATAAACAATGAGCCCACTTTGTATGTAAAGTTTCGCACAACGTGAGCCCACATTATCGGTACAATATTGTCAGCGTTTAAATTTTCCCCTTTGACTGCGAGAGGGTGTTGCTAAGTCTGACTTCCGTGAACTATTATCTTGTTTGATATATAGAGGAATTAGAACCCATTCAGAGCAAAGCCCAGCCGCGGATCTGTTGCTGTCCAAATTTATAAAGTTTGGGGACGCTTTGGGCTTTGCAGAATTAATAAGTGCGGCTAAATTATTTCAGTTTAAATATGATCGTAACTTGCTATTTCAGTAACAACGAAAGTTGTGGCAGATTCTTAGTTCTGATTTTTATCGATTGCCTGAGTAAATGATAAATTACTCTGTTCGTTAACAACTATCTACCTATAGTCATCCGTTTTTTACAGGCTGTAGTCGTAATGAATAATAACGCAATCTTAGTAAACTATGTGCGCGCTAATGAAACTAACTGTGTACCCATCAAGTGTGAACAGAGTTCGGTGATGTCCTATGGCATTTAAGCTTACGTCTAAATAAACATACCTTTTATTGATTTGATCGCGAGTTATCGGAAAGACAAGGTGGACGAATGTATATTTTACCTGAAACAAACAAAATTAAGATTACTACATATGGAGCTTTACTTTCGCCAATCATCGCATGTAGATTGAGCCATGAGATTCAAAAGCGATTTCTTATATGCAAGGTGAGGCAAGGGAAGCAGCAATCTAGCACTTGTAGAAGTTTCAGCTAGACATAGGCTTTATTTTAAGAGTTTAAATCATAGCTGCTCCACGCTGCTCCGATACAGATCGACAGTGTAGCCATATCCCAGAGTTGCTCCCAGGATATGCAAACTTCCTACGACCGAAAAACAGAACTATGAATTTCAAACAAAAATTAGGCACAAGTTTTGCAAAGTGAAGAAAACGATGCCTGTGCAGGTTTTGTCTTTTGCGCCTTACATTTTATTTCTATTTCGATTGTATTTATTTTGTATTCCTATTGGAGTACAGAAATGTATGCACAAAGATAATTGACAGATATTTCTTTCAATTATTTTATGTCGGTATCTGTGATATTTTAATAGTGATTCTGCTCCAGTCGTCTTGACTTACAAACGGTGCAGCAACACGATTTTTTGCTATATCCCGGCGTGATATGCCTTTATCTTAAAAAACTTCACCGATGGAAGATACATCCCGGGCCGCTTCGTGCACTTTACGACTGTATCCCGGATAAGCTCGGCCGAATCTCCGCTCGCATCAAATCTCTGATTACGCATTAGGCCGAATTGAATTTGTTACGGTTTTATTTTTCCCATGACGTCGTAAAGTTAAACGACTGACGAATGCTATCCATGTATGATTTTGTACAGAATATTTTTGCTGCTGCTGTTCTTGGTCGTATTGCTCGTGTAAATCAGGACGGCTTTTTCATTAAAAAAAAATGTAACCAAGTTACTCCTTATAACATCAGCTGCTTTTTGATTAACTAAATAGATTTATAGAGACCGTCTAAACAAAGCAAAGAGTAATCTCAGCCTCTTTCTCCATTAGCAAAACTTTAACTCTAATATTAAACTCTTCGTAACGTATTATGGCTTAATCCAAAAGAAATAAGATAAAACTAAATTGCCTTTAAAAAAATTTTATTATTTTTTACAAAAACGGTTTAAAAATCATTCAGTATTAATATAAATATAAAAAGATGAAATTTTCCTTTAAATTTAAACACTGGCAGATTTCAAACTCACACTAATCAAATCGTCAACCAGTTCTCGATGACACGTCCATGAAATTATCAGCACTACAGGCCGTCACAAACTTATCACCAATATTACAATTAATATCTAGACACATGCTTTGCAACTCGCTGTTGAAGTTCAAGAAGATCATCTTGTGCGATTTCTTGTCTAAATCCTTAGCTGCCGTGATAATGTTCGACGCCACCGTGGTGGCCATGTCTCGAAGGTTTGAGCCGTCGATTATTATCAGACCGTGAGCTTCGGTCAGAAGAGAAGCTTCGATTATCTTCCGCCTCGTGTGATCCGCGGCGCAGTACGGCAAACTGTCGGGCAGAGCAATCGAGACCACCTTTTCCTCGCTTAAAACTTTAACTTCCACCGCGGGTCGAGCGGTCACATACAACAACATCAGGGCATCGATTAGGAATCCCGCTACTATACCATATTCCAGTCCAGAAAACAAACAGACGATTATAGTTACCGCGGTGATAAAAAACTCTTTTTTGCTATTTCGCCAAAGTCTTAGGATTATTTCGATGTCGACCATGTAAAACATGGCTGTTATAACCAGACCTGCTAGCGACGCTTTGGGTATGTAGTAAAACGTTGAAGTGAGAAGACTCAGTGCTAATATAATGAGCAATCCCGTAAAAATACCTCCGGCTGGGGTCTGCACCCCGGAGGCGTAGTTCAGAGCGGTTCGCGTAAAGGACCCTGTGATCGGCATGCTCTTGGCGAAGGATCCTATGATATTACAAAGCCCCATGGCAATCATTTCTTGGGTCGCGTCTATAGGTGTTCCTCCAGCGAAGGCTTTGGCTATAGCGATCAGCTCCAAAATAGCAACTAGAGGTATGGCGATGGACTCGGGGCCTAAAATCCTCACCATATCCGTAAAATTATACGTTTCATTCCCAACTACAGTGCTAAAGGGCGGCAGCTCCAATTTCGGAAGACCACCGCCTATGTCCCCTATCAAGACGAGAGGCTCGGCTCCCGTCATGCGTTTGAGAGCGTACGCGACGACCATGCCGACGATGACCACTATGGCATTTCGCCCGAGAGATATGAACCATCTCGTTTGTCTCATCCAGTCATCCGTTCGTTTGCAGCCGTCACCGAGACGTTTGAGAAATATTAAAATGAGTATCGTCGTACACCCTAACAGAGTATCCCATGCTTTAAGAGTAAGAAAATTATTGAAGAAATTGTACACAGATTGGGCGAAATAGTTTCCCGACGATCCGGTCAGGCCGAACAGACCCTTGAGTTGACCGGCCGCTATTTGAAGCGCAGCGGCCGTCGTGAAGCCACTGATGACAGGAGTAGATATGAATTCGACTAAAAATCCCAGGTTCAAAATACCCATCACGAGTATTACTACTCCCGACAGAAAGGCGGCTAGCACGGCGAAATCTGCGGAGTAGTTCGATATGTATTTGGCCGTCATCGCAGCCATAATGGCCGTGTTCCCAAAAGTGATGTCTTTGCAGCTCCCCACGAACAGGTACACGTAGCCCGCCATGAGGCCGGAGTACAGGCCGTACTCGGGCGACAGACCCGCCACCACGGCGTACGCTATGCTCTGGGGGATGGCGGTGAGGCCCACCGTTACGCCAGCGATGAAGTCTTGCAGCAGAAACGCGAAACTGTATTTCGGCAGCCATTCTATTATGGGCAGCCTCTTCTTTGCCGTCTTCACGCTGCAAACGTTGTTTACATATTTAGTTACTTTTCGTCGTCTAACTTTGTCACTTCCTATGCTGTTATTTAGCAAAACCATATCACTAGGTTTTTGAGATGTTCGGCGTGTGACTGACAAGTATTCTTGCCGGATGACTTTATCTAATCGAGGCTTATCAGCGCTGCGGATAAAAATTACGAATCCTCCCGAAAGCGTCGCGAAATTTTTAACAAGCACCGTATATGTACATTGCTATTTGACATTGCTATTTAAACTACGAGATATTTTAAAGGTTTATGTGTTTGTTTGGAAATATTAAACAGTAGCTTCGCTTGAAAATGTTTTCCGAAATAAAACGATATTCATAGGATGTCCCTCGGGCGTCTGAAAAGATTTTAGTCTTTTAACTTCTATGGTGTAAAACTTGGCCACGACTTATATTTGAGAGGCAAATTTCTGTACAGCTACTTCTTTCTCTCCCGCTTTCTCCTAATATGTCCAAATTTTGAGTAGTGCAGTTGATTCGTTGAGGGAAGGCATTGCCCCAGCGGGTTCCCCCGCCGCCTTCGGTTTTGATTTGTGATTTGGCCGGCGACCAACCTCGAGTGTGTCGGCTCAGGAGCACTCCGCTCATTGCTACTGCCGACGACAGAAGTCTTAAGGGCATCTGTCATATTCCTCTAATATATTTCGGCATTTTGATTAAATTTTTTGGCAACCATATCCAAACTTAGAACAGGTTGCATAATTAACAATAATGTAATAATTATGTGCTGTATCATATCTCGTTTTAATCTATTTGTAGTCGGTCAGTGACAGCAGCACAAGATCGGAAACAAACCACCATATCGCATTCATTTCAATTATTTTTAGGTAATTTTTTATATGTAAATTTCTCCTAAGAAGCTCAATTTCGATGAGGTTTCAATAATGCTTCGGATTAACATTTCGATTTCCCCTTATTTATACGGGATCGGTGAATACGCGAGTAACGCTACGGGATCTGCTAATATATAAATATTTTTTATTGTATGACTGCGTTTTGAATAAATATTTACAAATGAAATGTCTAAAGATATGGGTTTATCTCATGTGAGATTTAAAATAAAGTTTGTTTAAGTTGCAATAAAACCAGATAATGGACGGCCTCGTCGCAGCGTTAGCGCAAATACTCACTTCGCTATCAGAGGTCCCGAGTTAAATTCCCGGCGGGGTAAACGCGAAACATTGCATTTTATCATTTTTCTGAGGACTGGCGGGAGGAATTTCGTTCCGCTGTCATGTAGACGACCATCTTAGACGATGCCATGTGTCACGTCTTAGACTTTAATATCACTTAACAGTTTAATGGGAATCTGGCAACAATCTATAACGTGCGTGACGACTGATACACTAAGGGGGGGGAGGGGTTTATATTGTATTAAATTAACATAATTATACTTTAAATTAATCTTTCATACAAGCATTATGTAGTAATCAGTTCTCGTTAAAATGCTCGAGTGCAGTGAAGACACAAGAGACAGTTCTATAGATAGACGTCCCCTTATGAAAGTGTGTTGTAGTGTTAGGTAACGGACGAACACTTTTCCGTCCGCCAGTACCGGCAGGAGCCTTGACTTTGCCAAAAATCAGCGTCTAGACTCTAGACCAGCAGACGAGCACTTGGCCTCGTCGGCCGCGACTTCACCCGCCTCGTGGGGATCATTACACACCATTTAATATACGAGTACATCAGTAACCAGAATAACACATCGTGTGACTTTATAAAACCACAATACACGTGCAACAGCAGGTGTCAACCATGAGCGCCGTCATATTGACCTCGGCTGTTCTACCTTACACCTCGCCCCACCGTAATGTGCCTTGCGATAAAATAATAGAAAGCGGCAGACGATGAAATAAATTCCACTTCCCACGCATTAGCATATACATGTTTAGAATTTATTTTAGAATATAAACAAATCTCTATTGTCGCAGAAGTTTCGCGGTGGATCCTTACATCTTATGAAACAAAATCCTCCGGCGCGTCGGTGCGTTCGTGATAAACTCAACGGATTTGCATGCAACATCACATACTGTCACCAATTCCAGAGGATTTCAAGGAACGGTTCTATATAATTTATCAATGCTGTTACAACATTGAACTTAACTGACGTGGTGAAAGGCAAATTACAATCTTAGCCCTAAATAAATATTCCAAACCGCAAGCGGCGGAGCTGCATGCATATGTTCCTTCTTTTCCCTGAGCGGGGAGAGGTCTGTGCCCAACTATCCCATAGCGGTTAATGCACAGCTTGCCCGATATAAGTTAATGCCTAATAGATTTTCAGGTGAACTGCGCACTTCCGTGTGATTATCGTTTCTAATTTTGCTTTATCGCACATGTCACGGTGGTATCGTGGCCACCTGACAGGACGACGAACACTGTCTATCAGTCGGATCTCTTTCGCTTGATTTATGTGACGAAATTATCAGAAACATTTCGCCGATTGAATAATAAGTACCAGACGCTATCGCCAGAAGCACTTCTGTCTACGTACGAGCCATCGTAGTCTACGTTCCGAAAGGAGTCACTTTGCTCTTAACAACTCGTGATGTGTGAATGGGTTTAGTGATTTGGATAATGTATATGCATCTATAACAAATTCATTCACCCTCAATAACGTTATTTCAAATTTATCATTTAAAAACTTTATTTGAAAAAGCCAATTGAAACGTCGCACTATAATTGCTAAGATAACACATAAAACATTTGAAATCGATCCAGTAGTTTTTGTGTGACAACGATACAAACATACGCACAAAAACATAAATGTTTCCTCTTTATAATATTAGTGCAGATAGATGTTATAAACAGTATTGAATGTATAGTACACTTTCAAACACGTATATTTTGCACTCACTACTGCTACCACTACTGCAGTCTAATCCAAGTAGACCTATTGCAGCACTTTTGAATCGTCAAATTATATATTTTTTTCCACACTCTAATTCCAATGTACGTCTGATAATGGTACTTCAGAACGACTTAAAATCTAAAGTTACGAGGGTTCCTCCTCGCCCTGATCAGAGAAGAACCCACAACAAACTCAGTCGGGTGTTTTGTTTTTTGTTATGATCATCATTACAATATCATATTAGTTTATTATATTTCAATTCAAATTAAAGCAGTTCCTTTACTTCCATGCGTTTCTATCGTCTAAGTACTCTTGAAACTTATAATACGACTTTTCTTTGAACAAAGACTTTGAATTTATTCATTGACATCTCTAGAACGTTTTGTGGGAGTTTATTATAGAAACGTAACGTATCGTATCAAATCCCAAAGTACCGTCGAAATATATGTTGAATAACATTTTATACATCCATAATAATATTCACTTATCAGCAAAAGGAGCGAAAGACTCAATTTTAATACGACAAATGAAAACAAACTTGTAATGCCATATTATTGAGTGAAGAAGGTTCACAAATCATTTGTAGGGTTGAGCATACGCATTTTTAATAAGATACTCGAGTCACTTTTGAGTTTGCCTCCACTTAGTCTTAAGAAATATGTAAAAGATGCCTTCTACAAAAGGCATATTATAATGTTGAAGATTATTTAAGCGAGGAAGTTATTTGGACTTGATTCCAGTTGCACATGTTTAGAGGAGTAACCGTTGAGTTCCTTGTCGGTTTCTTTTCGGCTGAATCAACTTTCCGCCCCGGAGGTAGATTTATTCTATCCACAGCCTGTTGCCTGGACAAGTCACGAGAACCAATTTTCGCCAATCCTTTACTGGATGTGCAAGCGCTAGCTTTATTGTGGCGTCGTGACAATCATTTTCTTCATTGGCTTATTTCGTGAGCACCTGGTGCATGCCCGGCGTGCGTTGCAGCTACCAGCTACGGTTAGTCACGATCTTATCAGTTCGAGAAACTAACGTAATACACACCAACTCAATGTGGCATTTCGTTGGTGTGAAATCAGTATAAGCTGCTGGATCACTGTCGACGTTCATTAGAAATTGATGTCGCATGGATACGGTATTCAGGTTCTGGGTACATTTGCGCTGGCCTTGAAGTGATGTCGTTTGTCCGCGACACAGACTCTGCGCCGCCAATACTACATTACTATTCCATTAGGGAAATAAATGGACCCTGTTTGCCTTTCCCCGCTAATTGCTCTCTCATTCATTTGACAATCAGACTAATGTTATAAGTGCGAAAATTGTGAAGATCAATGATACTTCACAATGTCATAGGTTTTTGAATATCACATGGCCTGGAAAAAAATCAAAAGAAGTTCAAACATAGCAAAACGCGCCTGGGTTTCCCTTGCCAAACTTACTGATTTATTTTCAATTTTTTTGACAAAGAGATTAAGGTATGTAAACGTCTGAGACAGATGCAAAAAGAAGCACAATGTGATTTTGCAACCCTTTAATGGTGTTGTAATTATACTTGATGAATGAAAGAGTGACTTGAAGAATTGTTTTTGCAGAGCACAAAAATAACAAGCGCAGATATCGATAAAGATTGCAATTCGGATCTTTCACAATTCATTGAATTCATTGAACATCAGATGAACTCATTACAAACGAGAACAAGGTACCAGCATATTATATTTGTAAGATACGTAACCGAAATGTTCCATCGTGTGCAAGTTGAAAACTCTTGAACTCGTTAATTATTATCCGCGGTTACCGTTCAACGTTTCCCTCGTCAAAAACTGTACCTCACTGAAAAGGACTTGCTCGAGTGCCGACAGGAGATTGGCAGAGGGTAATACGGCTCTAACATTATCATCAGAATCGGGGTTTACTCGAAACTTCAGTCAAAAAGACGCAAAAGATAGTCAACTATATAATTGAAGACCTCAACAGTCTCGGCGAAGATGAAACGAATATCAATTCTCACAGTGCCCTCGCAGGGACAGTTATATTGTTCGTGATTATATTAACAAGAAGAGAAAACAATCCCGTGAGGCCGTTTCCACGCGTGAAAGATGACGAGAGATCTCTTGCCGGACTGCCGGACGTATGCATGTTTATTATGACACCATACTCGTATGTGAAGACGACTCTTTTGTGAAGGCTGGAGGAATATCTCTATCACAGAAACGTTTGGATTTGAATTTAGTTTAAAAAGATATTATAATAAAATGATGAATAAGAAATAAAAATAGATATATGGTACGTTTCATATATTCAACGAATTCTTTTGTGGTTTACAAGTAAATCTGTTATATTTCCTAAACATGCGCCTGGCATCGAATCGATAGCTAAGTTACGACATTTCAAACGCCTTTCCGATTGTATTAACTCTGGAGAGTGATAAAGCTGAACCCTTTTTTATAGCATCCGTGTGAGGCTCCTAGAGGAAAGCAAATTAAATCATTTTATTCGTAGAACCCTGTTGTCGCAGAACTTCCCAATACACAACCCAACAATTTGGACGTAGGTTTGTTTTAAGACTGCAAAATATTCTCATGCGAGAGACTCGGTATACACTTTTTCTCTAGATTTATATTTTTAATTCGCTATGTCTTTTGAATGGAACGTCCAATTTTAATAATTTCAAAAGCATTTTACAGGTATTGAAACGGAGTTTAATAAAAAAAATAGTAATAGGTAGGATAAGGCTCAATAGAGAGGCTCACTCGATGCATGACAAATTGAAATTCTAATCATTAAATATTCTGTCGAGTTGATCGTAGTTGAGCAGTGTTTTCCATGGCCTCGTGTAGCGAAACAATGGAAATGTGAAAGCCATCAAAGGCAGGTGAAGCCACTATGCAGGAGGTGCAGCCATTGCTCATGGCGCCGGATGCGGCGCAGGTCGTTCATATTTATCGGTCTGCGAGCAGCGGCTGCGATTTCCCATTCAGTGCGAAGTCAATGTGAGGGGCATCTATTCGCTCGCTTCGTTAATACAAGTTATAATTAAAATTGCTTCAACTCTTTAAGCTAACCTAACCTGAAACCCCGACGAAGAGTTCTAAACGACAATAAGATATATATTCGAAACTAGAACATCTGGGAAGAAGAGTAACAGAAAAGTTGCAGATTTAAATTAGTTTTATAACATGCAAATTAGCATCGAAATGAGGCCCGGCGCGGATGGCGCCGCTATGGCGACGCAATTTTTATGCACCCCTTGAACTTTATAGATTGATTCCGATTCGATTGCCATTGAAGGCGTTTAATATTCAGAAAATTGTGAATAAACACTCCATAGACACGTATAAATCAAATCGAATCAAATGAAATCCCAATCATTGGCGAATCGCGTAAGCTACAAATTGTAATTAAGACAGAAGGTAACCTGTCTTGGGCTACTTACCCACTTAACTAAAAGAAAGGAGCCTCCGTACTCATCGGAGACAATCGGAGCTCAAACTAACCACGCAGCTCCATCGACAGGTTAAACACACTTCAGAATTTCTCCCAGGAAGCACAGGTCCCGTCGTAGTGTTGCCTGCTTAGTCATTAATGAAATCGAGATCTATGTTACTAAAACTAGCGAGCTCGAGCCTACATCGGAGGAGCAGTCTCAGCAACATTGTAAATTCAGCGGGCTGTCATCGAAAGATTAGAGTATCGGCGGAGCCATCAATAACTCGGAGCACTCCTCCAGATGAAACGCGGCGCCGCCGGGGCGGAGGCTTGTTTATCAACTGTCGGTTCAGCATCCCGTCCGCGCATTGTTCCACCACCGTTACTGGAACTATTTTCGATTGTAAGCCTTCTCATCGTTTAATATACAAGAAGGATACATCCACTACTCGAAACAGCACACGAAGTTCCCGCTGCATCGAGAATGATCGCGGGGGTTGAATCGAGAAAGTTTCGATTGGGCATTTCGCGACATTGATGTAGTTGTATTTCTGATTGTTGACTTTCGTGAGAACTATTCGCGTTAAACTAACAGAGGATCAAAGTTCGAGAAATAGAGTCGACGTCGGAATATTAGTTTATCGCTCAAACCTCACACGTCTAATTGAATATTTCCCGCTTATTCTGCGAAATCCTTTGAAATTTCTGAAAAGCCATTATAACCTAATTGTCCATTCGGTTGGCCTTTAAGATAGCCACAGTCTGAAAGGGCAACAAAGGGCCACGGACGGACACGGTCGATTCATTTCCATATGCATGCTCTATGGCGGCTCGCAATTTGTCCGCGTTTTGCGGGATTATGCTAATGGGGGAAATTTTATTGGGCATACTAATTAAGGAGGGCCTCAAATCTCTCTCCGTTATCTTTGCACATTTCATATTCTAGCAAAAGAACTCCCTTCGTTAATATTTACTTCAGAGCGCGGCGTCACCAGCTGAAGGCATCACTTCTAGCAATAATATAACTCATCAAATTCTTTATATAAAGGTTTCTTCATAAAGCGAGAAAAATAAATAATCGAGGCAGGCGGGTCAAAGTATACATAATAATTGATGTTGGTCTGGAGCGACCGAGTGGAAGAGATACGACGTTTAATGAGATAAACATGACTTATGTCGTTGTGGCTCTGACTCCGCGGTTCACGCCGCATTGTACAGCCTTGCACTGTTTCAGTGTACACTATATATGTTTCTCATGAAAAGGAGTCGTCTGTAGAGAATCGATCATGAGATCGAAGTATTTTTACATCGATTTGCGATATACTTTGTTTGAGCTCCTACGAAATTTTCGCCTGTGTATGAAAGAAAACACTGTCGATAAATAAAATAATGTATGTTACAAAGAATGAAGAAAAAACAATATTTTTCATTTAAGTGTAAATTAACTTGTTGGTCGATTTGATTTTTTCAAAAATATCAAGGTTAGGAATCATTACACAATGATGTGATTTCGGCAATCGGAATTTAATTAAAATCGTTCGGGTAGCTCAAACACTGGCAAGATGACAAAGCGAGTAAATCGCCTTTATTTAGGGCCTATGTATATTTATTAAACTTTATCTAATCACGAAACTAATGTGGAAAGCTCATCGAACACGGCGGCAAAAGTCAACAGCCTTCACACGACGGAATCGCTGATACTGAACAGGAAATTGCGATTACGCACCCGACACAGGATTGTAAATGTTCCCAGCGTCTGACTTCACCGAGCAGTTGCTGCTTTGTCTTTCCTAGATTGCCTGGTCGGCAACAAAAGCTGTGCGACGTAGCCGTATTTACATATAGCAGATACAGCTTTATTGCAGAACTCTTGTGTTTGACTACTGTTTAAAACTTATCCGCAAAATTGCACGTTTTTCTGTGGAACTTTTTAACCTTCTGTAACCTTTTAGTACAACTGCTGTAAACTTGTGCACTTTTTTGTTTCCTTTAGGTATACGGCGTGCCGTGCCACCGACAGACGAATGAGGACCGATCAGTGACTGGCATTTGGCTACGAGGCTTTCCATTGTGTTAAGTAAACGATGGCATTATCTGCTGTCTGAGTAGTCCCCACATTTTGCAAGTCACAGGAACTGGGTCAGCGGATTGAGGGCAGCCGGTCGCCAACCTGGCTGGCATTTGTTAGCGAACTCCGCGCTGCGATACGTCACCCATATCGCTGTCTGAAGGGAAACTTTTGCCAACAAGGACAACGAAGAAATAACAGGGGGTTATCTAACTTCACCTACATTTGGCAAAATGCAACTTATGCCTTTCGTTGTTGCCATTTCTCATCTTAGAGGTATACAATTTAAAGTGGATGTGGGACGTACATAAGTAAAGTATTCTGCCAAGGATAAAATAGTCGAAGCATGTAATAATTCAATTTAATCACACATAAACCTCTTGGCTTCATTATTCTCCTTATTATTACAAGTCTGGGATAAATTCTATCGCCACAAAACACGATAGAATTGATGTTAGTCAATTTAGTGATTTCTTTGGAATGTCCATGGTAAAAGGCTGAACATTTATTTCTTTTAGATATAAGGTTTTAAATAGTTACTAAAAACCCTTCTGAATTAAACACAGATTTTTTTATATATAAAGGAAATATTATATAAGCCAATGACTTATAGGCAAATGTTCAATTGTCTGTTTACCCAGTTAAATAGCTCTTTTGATCGATTTACAATTTACAGTTAATTAATAACAATACCGTCAAATAAAAACAACTGTGAATGTAAAACAAACAAAACTGATTGTCTGTCGAAATATATAACAAAAGATCAGTTCGTAAACTAATCAGATAACATTGATATGCAAATGTATCGGAAGTTGAGTTAGCTCTGAATATTTCTAAAGGCGAAAGTGTTGTAGAGACACTGTCAGAGGTAATTAAAACGGCACGTTTGACGTAAATCACAACGATGTATTTAAAATGTACCCCGCACTTGACAGTCATGCCAAATTGAGGGTACCCGCGTTTTTGCTAGCTGCCCACAGAGCACCACGTCATGCAGAGATACACCTCGCTTGTTAATAAACCATGCCCTCGGGGCAAACTCGCGTTTCGAACACCATTTATTAATAACCATGACAAATTGACCCGGAAATTTGATTTTACATTTTCAAGCTACTAAGCCCTGGAACTGCAAACCTCTTTTTACCTCGTCTACTTAACAAATATAACAATAGGTTTGCAATACGAGAAACACGGAGATTTAATTAGTAACAAACTGGCAGGCTTATCGCTACCTAGCCATATTTACCAGCATGCATATAAAATCCTGTACGCATGTTGCATGGGTAACACAAAAGTACACAACACATTCGATATTAGACGTCGCTGAGCAAAGATTGAAAGGCTGGAACAACATCGAACCATAAAGAGTTGTTATTTGCATAGCGAATGTAGGCGTCGGGCGCATTTGTCTTCCCTGGCGTGCTACGACTACTTCGCGGATGTCGATTCAAAACCTGCCATTCACCGGGTATTCGGTAAACATGGATACTTTTCACGTAGACATTGTCGCCTTCTACAACCACCGGTGTGTGCTTTAGCTCAACTTTAAATGTATTTATTTAGAATTTCTTTTTCAGTCGGGGAAGAGGTATTTGAGGATCAGAAATTCAGCCTATATCGTTTCCGCAGAAAATATTACAATCAGAAGAAAGATCGGACGCCGCTGAGTCGGCTTGAAAGTCGAGGCAAGCGGCACCGACGGCTACGCGAAGGCCAAAATACTGGGTATTTCTTAAAACAAAACCAATCAACCCCAAATCTCATGGTCTGCAACCGGATACGCTCACCACTCGGTGGACGCCGTCCCCTATATTTAAGCAGATAGTATACCGTAAATCACTCTCAAAAGTTTATTATTCAAATGGAATTGAAAATGTTGTTTGTGAGCTTCGGGAAACTAAGTACAAGTTTCCGGTTCGAATACGAAAGGCGGGCGGGGAAAGTCTCCGGCACGTCGCAGACATTCGTCTTGCGGTTCGCGGGTAGGCGGCGTTACGCGTTACGCGTTACGCGTTACGCGACTACCCTCGCCGACAGGCACGCGCTGCTGGGAACTAACAACGCATGTGCCGTTAGGATATATAATTGCAAGTCTATAGCCTTGGCTGGCCAGTTTCGTCTTTGATTAGGAAAAGAATTTGTACTCGACAACAACGACAACAACGATTCGAAATAGGGAAACGTCGCCACACTGTTGCAAACAAGTATTAAACATCGGGGACTAGTTACACACTAATGCCAAAGTTACCGCCTTCATCCTCATCTGACACCCAACAAGTTTAAGCTCGTCCAGCGCCGATACGACACCCTGAATGGATTTAACTGCACTTTGGGGATTTCGGGTTCTCGTTAATGTACTGTGAGAGCAAACGTAAGAAAAATAAAAAAATATCCTACGGTAATGTGCGTGTTTTTGTAGTTCACATTTAAGGTATCTCTTGATAAATATTAAATCGGACCATTGCGTTTCAAGTTATTTGGATATTAACGTGTAGTTTTAGCTATTAGTAGTTGGTATTCAATGTCACCGATAGGTATATTGTTTATACGTCCAGATAAATGGAGATTTGTCGTTGAGCCCGTGGCTTCGTCGTGTCGGCCGGAGGGTCAGCGGCACCTGCGGCCAGCGACACCGCCGGTGGTCGACGATCATTAATACAGGGATGAAGGTGCCCGGACAGCGCCCCCAATACCTCAAACGGTATTCAATTATACCGTGACAACCGTAAAACACCATTATAACAGAATCTGTATCAGGAAACCGCCCGTCTTTGTCATAATAAAGTGCATGCAATAACTAAGGTAACTAAAGTATTTAACTTGAAAAGGATTTTTTACTTTACCCGTCTAAAAAAATTCCAAATATCGCGTTTTAAGTGAATCTTATTCTGAACTCTATGTCGTTTAAGTCTTAAAAGTGTAGCACTAGTCCTGGCTTGCAATGGTCACTTTCCGCCCAGGAAGATCAAACCAAACATTAGCCAAGCTGGTGTTGTATTTATAATATTAATTAGAGCTGGCTCCGGCGCAGAATCAGCGGCCCTTCCAAGGGAGGGGCTGAATTATACATACGGCCCGTGACCCCTCTCTCACGTGTTACAATATAACATGTAAACACCACATTTACGAGATTACGACACAAAACCATACTTTATAAAATTTTAATCACTCGTTCAATTTATTCCCGTGAACCTCTGAAAAGGCTAGTACTAACTTTGCTCCCGAATTTTCCCAGGGAAGGGATACCTTAGGATAAGCCGTACGATTTAATTGACATATTTAAGCTATAGTCAGTCGTGGACCTCAGCTCGTAATAGCCCTTATTAGACCGAGCCAATGACAAATCCATCAGCCGTTTGAAGTAGCGAAATGTACAAAAATAAGGAAATCCCGGGTATATGGTAGTTGGAACAACAAACCCTATTAAACAAATAGTGTTTAGCAAAAAATGACTACGGCCGACGGGAACCATTTGACATCAAGTGAACCAAAATCTCGTTAGCCACTTTAATACATACAGACATAGCATCACGAGAGACTACGTCCTCCTACTTGCCACGATCCTTGCATATCTCCTCCGCTACTTTCATTCCCATTAAACCTTTCATACTAGTTCGTCGGCTTAGAGTACTCTTGACCTGGCCGTTAATTAAAATGTCCTGGATTTGTTCCAGAGACGTTCGCCTTGGTCTTCCTCTTCCAACTTTCGCATTCACTCTTGACTCATAAATCCTTTTTGTCAGTCTCTTTTTATTCATTCTCGCTACATGCCCAAACTATCTGAGCTTACCTTTCTCAATTTTAGTCACTACGTCTTCTTTTATACCACAACGTTCTCTTATCACACTATTTCTTACTCTGTCACTCAGTTTTAATTCACTCATGCTTCTCAACGCTCTCATCTCTACCGCATTTATTTTACTTTTGTGATTCTTCTGCCATACCCAACTTTCACTACCATACATAAGCGTTGGCACCAACACTCCAGCATTCACAGCCAGTCTAGCCCTTTGAGACACCATCTGGCTATCCATAAAGGCGTGCAGAGCACCATTTATCATATTTCCTGCACTTACTCTCCTTTCAATATCACTTTCACATGTTCCATCTTTTGTAAATTTAGATCCCAAGAATTCTTTCACCTCTTCCACTTGTTCCCCATCTATCAAAATATTGCCATTCATCATAGATTCATCTCGTTCAAAAAGTATAACTTTCGTTTTGTTAATATTCACTTTCATTCCTTTCCCTTCCAAAGCTTCAATCCTAATATTTAACATCGCCTGTAGTTCATTAGCGGATGAGGCAAGTATTACTTGATCATCGGCGTAAAGTAAACATTTGATGAGCAATTCATTCATTCTTAACCCACCCACTTTCTTTTAAATCTGTCACACATTTATCCATGAACAGCCATGGTGACGCAACACATCCCTGTCGAACCTCTTTCGACAGGAAACCACTCCGTGTACGCTCCGTTTATTCTGACACAAGCACTAGAACCCTCATAGAGAGACTTCATTAATAGTATCTCAAAAGAGTGTCTGCTGTCTCATTGTCCTAGTGGGGTCAGCTTGTTCGACCACATGGGGCCATGGGTTCGAACCCCATATGATATACTGTTTCAAACAATTATATTACTTTTTGAAAAACGATTAGCCATTTTGAGCGGTGAACTGTGCCGGGTTTAACCGCAACAGCGTAATGTACGAGTGCAGCACTCGCCGCACCGCAGACTAACAAAACGGGTCAGATGTGTCAAATTAACTCGACCGCCACGACCGCCGGTTTCGTGTGCAAAATTAATTCCAGATTTGGGTGAAATCACAAAATATATGTGCGTGTTAACCGTCGCTTTGAACCCCTGACGGACGGCGCGACGTTTTATTTTAATACTGACAAAGAGTAAACACACGATAGACGATATCTAGTGACCCTGAACATATTTCCGCAAAGTAACTCATATTCATCAAATTTATAAATATCGTGGATATGTCACGATATTTCTTAAAGCACCCTGCCCGAATTAAGCTTCACTAACCACACAAGTTTGTTTAATTCTTTCACGCTGTCAAATGGAATGAAATTGCCTTTTAATGAACATATGTGTACGCTGTTTTTACTTTCTACGTCCACTTTTTCTTCTCTACAGAGAAATAACAGGTGATTTTATTTGTTATATGCGGCGGGAATATAATAATCTATGACGCAAAATAAATGAACCGCTCCAACGACAGCCGAGGCGCGGTGTGCCTGTGATTTATATTTCACGAAATTGTCATGTGTCAACAAAAACATTTTTTTGGCTTTTTGATTGCTCTGAAAACGAGAAGAACAAAGTTAAATATGGACAACTGCCTGCCAACCTTCGCTAGTCGGAGAGGCACATAAAGAAGAAGAAACACAATGTTGATAATTTACTTTGTAACTAAAAAAATTTTTATCCACGAAGGTTTTTACAGCACTTTTGAGTCGTCAAATATCTTATTCCCATAGATTATGACAAGTCCACTCGGATTGTACTTAACAGTGCGACGGAGGCATCGTCTGTGGCCACCGTTGCCGTAGAAGTACCGAATGGCGAATGGCGCCTCTCTTTAAGCAAACTTGCGAATGTTTCGAATTGAAACGAAGGGACACCTCTAATATTTTGGTGAAACCCTTTAATTACGACTTAGCTTGCACAGCGACAGACTACTTTAAACCGTAACGTTATGCGAATAAGAGAGTTACGCCGTGCAAGATAACTTTGCGTGGTAAAATACCCCATTGGAGCTATTTCGGAATTGTTTCAACAGTAGAGTTCTTTGACGTTCGTCGGAGAGGAATCGTAAATGCTGTTCGCTAATTATTTTTCCGCTTTAATTATTTAATGGATTTTAATACCGAGCCTTTGCATCGATTTATACTCACTATTTATATAATAAGTCTTACTAAGCCGTCTGTCAAATGTACGGCAGGTACTGCAACTGAATTCATACTGCAAATCAATTTATTAATTGTGATGAAAAATATACAAAAAATTGTACGATATTTTAAATTCATAATTTTAAACCGATTCGATTAAATAAACGACTGATATTGTGAATCCTATTTCTGTGAAACGAATCTAAAAAAGAAAGAGCTAGCTGAGAATTTGTAAATCCGATATGTTTTATTCGCAAATTGTGTCCATATTGAATTTTAAAGTGTCTAAATTATATCGATTTTTATTCTTTCTCTATGAAAAAGTGAATGTAGTAAGTGAATAGTAAAATATGCGAGGAACACGCCGCCGTCCGAGCGACAGCAAATTAATGCATTGTCTTCAATTAAAATGCACGCAAAGTCATCGTGTTGTTGACAAACCAGTTTTTTCAGCGCGATTTACAAGTTTTTATGTCTCGTTCGGCCATAACTGACTTTATTTCGATACGTTTTGTATAATTCTAATTCAACAATTGGAGGAAATCCAGGAAGCGCGACCGCGGATCGAAATATGACAGCGTCTCGTGACGAATCACAAGCCTACGAAAATTCATTGCCTCAGTCTTCACATCCACATGGAAGCAGACAAAAAGAAGAGGTGGCTCTGTAGAGGCAGATATCCCGTTAAATCCCTCTCTCTAGGAGGTTGGATGAAACCACCACCCGGTACACATTCTCAAAACTTAATTGACAGAAATAGCCCGAAATCATTTCGTAATCATCGGTACTCGAAGTCGCGACCTTTGACCTCGAACAATACCAGAAAAGCAGTTGTGATGATTTAATGTAGTATTTGCACTTTCCCCTCGTCTCGTGGAGAAGAATCCCTCATAAGAAATAGCCGGCCGCCGACGTATGTCCGGCGAGGAGCAATAATCGCTTTGAAAAATGCCCGCCATTAATTCCCGGAGGTGAATATTGGGGGGCGAAGTGAACGTATGGAGCGATGTCTCGGGAACCGCAAAGCGCAGAAGAATATAACGAACCCTTCCTCCACTGACTCATAGTGCCGTATACGATTGGTTAATAACGATTGCTTAGTGTAGCTCGGATATATGATTAGGACAAACA
Organism: Elymnias hypermnestra; assembly: GCA_015832385.1. Lineage (NCBI taxonomy): Eukaryota > Metazoa > Arthropoda > Insecta > Lepidoptera > Nymphalidae > Elymnias > Elymnias hypermnestra. The sequence continues at coordinate 50,124 of JACTOM010000897.1, read as the reverse complement.
GCAATAGTGTCGCAGCGATACCTCGTCATCATATGCATGCATTTCCCACCGAAAGTATTCAAATGGATTTATAATTGAAAACGTACAATTATTATCTGTCTATATTTCATGGAGTTTTGTAGAGCTATACAAATATCTTTGAAACCATAATCATGTAACAGTAGGTCAAATCCACAATCGAGAAATATCATTTCCTTCGCGAATTTAAAGAGGCAAAGTATTGTACGAATGCAATCGGAAAGCATGTCGCTCCTCTTTAATATGCAGAGCGGATCTTCCTTTATTGCTGGGGACACAAAGAGCGTTTATTAGCAGCAGAAACACGTGAAACAAATGCTCCTGCATTTGTTCAGTCCGCGCTCGGAGGTGGGAGATGCAAATGCGGCGGAGGAGAACCGGGGACTTTAACGTGTACTCGCTTAAATAAAACAGTTTCATTCGTTCCCTTTCATCTTCACGAAGCAGACACCGTCGCATGGTAATAGTCACACACAAATACGTAATCAATTATTTGCAAACATACATAGTCCCGACTGCTGTATAATATAATATAATAACAGCGAGCGTCGGCTAGTAATCGTATACGTAGTATTATTCAAGTGCATGCAAATTTTCATCAAGACCGGTCCAATAACTGTTGAGATATAAAAGATCGTGCACAGACATAAGTACGAGTACGATATTTATAGACTTTTTAAACAGAAAATATTCTTTATGCGAGTACTTTATGCTTCACGAACAACTTTGATTCGCCAATCCTTTAGTAATGAATCTACCACCGATTCGAAGAGTCGCTACTACCGAAAAGACGACACGGAATAGGAAAACGTACTTTTGACGTGCTCGATTATTCTTTCCAACATATCATTGTGCTTTCCGGTTGTGGATAATATCGTGAGAAAACATGCCGATCCCGGAAGCCACTCTGGGGAAAGTGTAGCCGGCCTACCCACAATGAGGTAGCGTGGTAGTTCTACATTTTAAAAGCAATCTCTTGTATGAGTGAAGCGCCCTGTGCCCCGCCCTACTCTATATATCTTTAGACCAGAAGTGCGTTATACACTTTGAGCGTTACACTTCCAGTGAAGAATGAGCAGTGAGCGAGTTGGCCACCCAAATAGGATTTTTAAATAGGTTTCGTGGAAAGAGCGGTCGGCAGGTGTGCGCCGCTGTGCTGTGGCACTTCACAGTCGGAGGCACTTTGATGTCGCTGACAACTTGAGTTTTACGGGCGGCGGTCAGTGAACTAACACCCGACGTCGGGATCACATCACTGGCTGCTGCATCACTGACAGCGACTCACGTTAATTTTACGATTGGCAACTTTGCCTGTGATCTACGTATTCAATTTAAAAATTTTTCATTCGAGTAGCCTTTAAAAGCACTTGCGCATTGTCAAACATCGTTATCATATTAATTCCAACTTACGATGCCGATTAGACATTGGCTTACAATACAAAACTACGAGGGTTCCTTCGATTCCTATTCCCAGAACCCACGACAAACTCAGTCGAATATCCATTAAATCCAGTAAGCCAGTTTCGATATATTTTTTTTCATTTTTCAGGATTTTCCGACTTAAAATATCGTTAAGTTTCATTACGAGTATATACAACTTTGTTAATCCGAAAGATCGTTCAGTATGACTTCAACCAAGTTGCATAAGCATCACACGGATGGCGCCGTACTTGAGTTCCAAATGTGTACGCTGGCGAAGTTGCGCCTAACACTTGCTTTATACATATATACTACCACTCGTGCATTTCTGCCTCATGCCTGCCTAAAGTTATGGCAATGAGCGCCGCCAAATGTCGCCTTTGTATCCTAAATCACCGATTAGGCCCAACAGCATTTCAGTCGCTGCTGTAGTCGAGTCAAAGGCTGTTGTGATTTTATTTTGCAAAATGAAGGTTTATCGCCAACATGAAAATAATTGAGAACGTTCGTAAAGATTTTGTAAGAATCAGTTTATTAAACGACGATTGAGAAAGCAAAATTGTTAAAAAAGCTCTAATTATCCGGATACACAAAGATGTAACCTTAACTGCAAGGGTCGTTTAAATCGAACCGCCCAACTTTGATTAGAAGGGGATGCGACGATTATTACATGCATTCAATGGCTCCGGCCAAGTTCCGCACCAACGACTAACGACCAACGACCGGTCCCAAGTAGCGTTATTGCTAATTGTCAAAGCGGCTCTGCCTTCACGGCGTTCACTTATTTAGAATAGATTTGCTATACTTTTATATTAAGAAAACTTCTACCCGAGATTTCTTCCGCGTCGACTTCAGTCCACTGAACTCAAAGGTTTAATAAACGGCAATTTTGCTGCTACGGCGCCATTATTGATAGCTCAAATTTAAGTCAACCAGTTTGTAATCGAGTACCAAATGCCAACAGTTCTGTCATTTCCATTAACTAGCCTCAGCAAGAATTTTATTTACTCTTTTATATTTATTATTAGTTTAACAGCACACAAATTATCCGAATAACATTTCAATAATCAATTTTAATATTTAAAATACCTAAAATATTAAAACTTCTCGTTCAGGCAACGCCTTTTTACCGGGATTAGTTAACGCCAGACTGCGTTTTAGTACAATAAGTGGCGTTACAGGTAAACGTACTACAAACTTTATAAGAACAAAATGACAGCTGTTAGTAGAACCATAAAATTTTTACGATAGAAACGCATTCAATCAAAAGCAGACGAAAACATTCAATCAAGGTCGCTAATTGTACCCACCGACGGTAAACATCATCGCGAAGCATGCGATCACCAGACAGCTGTGACATTGTCTGAACCAAAACAAATCTGATAAATATTTAGGTGAGAGTCATCTCTGGACACCGGCCAACTGCACTATTTACCGACTGACAATCAAATGTAGACGCTGCCGCTGACGAATAAGGTGCAAACTCGAATATTGTATCGACACTGAATCCACTCTTCTTAAGGTGAAACGAGACGAACATGCTAACTCGGAATTGCGCCTTATCACTTGCGACGTAAAGTGCTAGTGCGACGAGGAGACGGGTCCAGTTACGTCGGCGAGGCAGCAGGAGCACCGCGAGCGGAGCCGCAAAGCATCCGGCTCGAAGGACCGAGGCATCGCGTTCGTCACGCACATTCGTGCGCGCGCGTCGCGGCTCATTGCGTCAGTGTGGCGGGTGATATGGCCTTCTTGGTTTGTTCGCTGCTCAAAGCCACATCGCAACTACGACTGCGATGACGCATCAATTAGTACAACAGCTTTTAGAACTCTCATGTTACTCCCTCCAATAGTGATCACATCAAAACATACAGCTTTTACTCCAGAAGGCTTTCCAACACTTCCGAGTCGTCTAATATATCGTTTTTCCGGGCGGAAGATATAGCAAGGTGAGCGACTGAAGTCCACCGAAAACGTTGCCTGCCCATTTAGGAAAATATCGTGGCATAGAAGACACGACATTGCTCTATTGAAACTTGTTCATAATGCTAGGAAATATCATGTCCTTCAAGGAGTCACTGACCACATGTCTCCTCGCCCATAGAAGAGAGTGTGCGATAATTTACCAGAGAAGATGCAAGTTTCCTTATAATCTTTTTCTTCACAAGCTCAAATATATTCGAAGAAAATTGAAGTCAAAGGCTTTTATAAAAACTTGTTTGGGTTTGATTGTGCGATCCCTTTAACACAAATTCATGTTAATCCTTCAATAAAATTGAATTTCAAAAACGGTGGATATTAAAATCCGAGTGTCACGCTATTATAGCATTTCAGAAATTAATTTATATGTAATTGTGTATTACTAAAAAATGCTTCTGTTAGCATCTTGACATGGAGCTGCTTAAAATTGTACAAGGGTTTCACGGTCTCTGCTTGAACACCTATTCAGTCTACCCGAGGACGTTAAATACAAAGTGATAATTATCACTTTTACAAAAAAAAGTGCCGAAACGACGATTTAGCAATTGTCAACGAACGAAATCACGTGCACACACTAATCCTTTCGCACATTTTCTTATCGAAAGATAAAATGCGTCTGCAGAGCAGAGCTGCAGAGCTGCAGAGCAATCCGGCCCACGAGGAGTCTTAATTGCAGCGCTCACGGTGGACCCATCTCCGATACGTTGATTAGAAATATTTCCAACACAAATAACCTTGATGTGATTAGTGCCATCACAACACAGACATAATACAAGCATACATAAAAGGGTCTTAGCCCCATCACATGCATTAGAAGTCAAAGAATTGAGTAGAATTGTTTAACTAATTAAATATTTTATATTTTTGTAATCTGAGGTCTGGCTTAAAAACAAAACAAATAGACCGTTTCTTTTGCATTGAAATATTAACATCGACCAAGTTTATGACATGACATTTACTAAAGTTGATTTTTAGCTTTGTACGATTAGTTTTAGCGACAGCTCGTTAAGATACCGGTCTACAGTAAATATAATTCCTGACACATGAGAACTAGTTTACTATAATCTCTCCGAGAGATAGCTACGTGCAGATAGGTAAATAATCTCCACAGTTTAATCTCCCAACTCGAGACGCGGTTGCAGTACGTGGCCGGACAAACTTTGATCGTTCCTCGGGATATGGTGCTTCGCTTTGAACTAATGGCTAAATACAACTCGGCATAAAATTATGTCACAAAACACGGCGTTTAGCGAAACGACTTCACGAGTTACGTCGTGAACTGGACCGAACGGGAACGTTTGCATACAAAGACATACCGAGGAAAAACTTTGCGCTCTGGTAGAATTTGTTTCGTCGCGATGTCTGCTTCCATCTTGGACCGTATTCGCAATCGAATGAGACGGTCCAACACTAACGCGTCGGCAGCAAAATAAGCTATATTCGTGGTTGCAACGCAGATATTGACTAGCGTTTCTTCAAAATGATGAAGTACGTACGGAGATATATAGTTCAGATTGTCTGCAGCAAAAGTTAAACAGTCTGCTATCTGCTGCAGACTGGTGTTTGCCGAGAGGCGGCCTGCGGGCGATAGCGCCGATACACGGGACTGCACACAGCAACACACCGAGGCTGGGGAACGAACACCATCCGAATCGAGGGCAACAACGCCGGACAAATGCGATCTTAGATCAGATTGCCACTTAAGAAAAAGGAAGGTTACCTAACGTAAAAAAAAGCTTACAATAGTTACTAGAAGGAAATAAATACTAGCTTTTTCATCACACGAGGTCTGTCGAATTCTCCTCCCGTTTATAAAATTACAAATATACGATGAACTCGATTATATTTACGTATCCATCAATTTTCTACAGAGTCTGTAAACAGTTTGGCGTCGCGTAATTGTTTCAATTCGAAAGGAAATATTGAACAATGAGGAAAGGATAATATCCCCTCCCTCTCGGCAAACAAAGAATCAATCGAGCACTCACCTTGGAACTCTTTAGACGGGAAATTCCATAATGCAAACAATTTTGATATAGATACTGGATCCCTTTTGAATCTTGCATTAATGAATTGTCTGGAGAATTAGTTTGCGGCGAAATCCGTGGAGGATTCGATATCCCGGGGATTTAAGGGAATAAAATCTCTCTGTAATTAGGGGGTACGAGACACGTTTCGCCTTGGGTTTGGTGTACCGTCTATCGAAAATGTTTTAACGAACCGACGCCCTGACATCATCTTCGTTACATGATGTCAAATTTGACAAAACACTGTACAACTGATAGCTTTGATCAATGCATTCTCCAGAAACCGGTATACATCTGAGTGTCGATAACAACGAGATCAAAGATGCACTTTTCTATTTAGAAGTGACACTGTATTATACAAACGAGTGACTACGAGTCGTCTTCGATTGCGGCATTCATTGGAACATAGACAGTTTCTTCCCACTTGCACCGAAGCCGCAGGCCATTCGAAACATGACGTGCGACGTCTCATTTCAAAGACGGCATGGGTCATGATTCGGTACAAATTATTATAAATGAACCCCAACTCCAGTCATTGCTTTTAAAGTAACAAAAACGAAATAACAATAGCAGTGACTGATTTCTATTTTAAAATGTAATTTTAATCAATAAATATTTTGAGGTTCGATTTAATTACTCATGTCTAGCTTAATTCACGTTGCTAGATTAAGATTGACACTGGCAATGAGCAGTCGTCCGTCAGCAAATAGAGAGCAATGTCAATTTTGCAGCAATGCCTTTGCGTAATGTGCCATTTAAAGCGGATAGTTTTTTACTGATTGCCACAAAGTTAGTTTAGAAAACACAAAATCCTTTACAGAAAAGAAAGATGAAAATCCCGATTCCAACAGGAATTCGGTCCCAACTCACCTTGATGAGCTTGTTCTGCAGCTTGGTGAGCGCCATGCGCTCGCGCTGAGTGCGTCTTCTCTCCTCTTCTAATTGTTCTTCGAGCTGCTTGATGCGCTTCTCGAGGAGTTCCTGCCGTAATAAATGAAAAATTTAAAAGTTTTCCGAAGTAGTGTGAAAACTCATTCCGCTTACAGATTTCCTGAGTTAGAAAGTTACACTTCTCAATATTTCTAGGTCTAGGCTTGTGTGAGGCTTTCGGGCGTTGCCAATTACCATCCTACCAGCAAATGCGAAGCAAAAAATAGCATTCCGATACGATATCGTGTGGAAACCATAAGAGGTTACCACGCCATCGTTTTAGATTATATCATCACTTCCTATCAGAGATGCTCACAGGCAAGTGTATTAGATATACAAGCAGGTACAACATTTGATAAAGCATCGTTACGATTTAATTGTAATTTAACAATTTAAGCAAAGATTCCGACAAACAATCGTCGCTTAACTTGTCCGAGTTGATGCAACGAGGAAATTGTTAAATCGGAAGGAGCCGGAAGTGACGTCATCTGTCCGGCGTCATTTAGCGGAAACGCGCCCCCCTTCTCGGATATTAGGACGTTTTTAACCCGCGACGGTTCCACAACTTCATTTGGCTGACTTTCGCATATTTAGACGTATATTACAAATGATGACAAGTTCTGCCTCGGGTGCGATATCTTTTCATTATTATTGTAAACCGTAAAAAGAAAATGCACTAAAATATTCCCTATAATTTCGCGTTCCTTTTCATTGCCGTCCGGCCCTTAATAGGGGTTTACTAAGACAAAGTATTACAAAAATATTATGTCACCTTCGTGGATGTTTAACCACGGACCGTTAAAATGGCGTAATCTTTAAAATGCCGCCATTTATCGACCGCCACTGCAATGGCTACATGTCCCTCGATTATAAACTTCATGCCATCGCGACAACACACAGAGACAAGATGCTCTATTTACTAAAAAAGCCTCATAAATGTTTGTCAACGTATGAAGTTTTGACAGTTCACGTCAATATTAAAAAACTCTTACGGAAAAAGTGAATGTGCCTCATATACAAGTTAGGGAATAAAATGAAATAGCTGTAAATTCTAGTGGGCTGCATGAAACTGATAATTCTTTTATTAAAAGAGAGCTAATTGACAAATCATTCTATAATTTAAAGGGCCACTTGGAAGATAAAAAAGCGAGGGAGTAAATTGCTTTAATCGATTTAGAATAAATTGAAAATGTATATTGTAATGATGATGAGAAAGCAAAACGTACGTCCGCCCGAGTTTGTTGTCGGCTATTCTCAGAACAGGGCGCGAAGAGACCCTCGTAACTTTAGATTGTAAGTTGTTCTTTATGTACTCGTATGCCACCTTTATCTGTCGTACATTGAAATAATTTGTAAAAAGTAAAGGCCTACTTGAATAAAGATATTTTAAATTTGAATTTGAAAAGGACTGAATTCATGCGTTTCCTTGCGGTAAGTGCACAAATATCACGATGGAATGGTCAATTGGAAAGCAACACAGATAATGTGTAACCTAAACGACTTTAGAATTGGAGGAACCCTCAATTTATTGTTTTAAATTGCGGGTTTGAAATAAAGAATAAATTTTGTTGGGAAAGCAATTTGTTCATGCCCAGAAATGTCTGTAATGTAGTATGAATCCCACAACCTTTCTTTCTATTATATATAATATATATCAAATTGTTGATAGAAATCTCCCATTCTGTCTGTTTCGCCTGGATACAATCAAAACTTTTATTAGGTCATGTCAATTAACATATAAGGTGCATAATTGATAGATTTCTGTTTATCTTCGTGGTGCAGTGTCGGTGTAAGGAGCAGCGCATGGCCGTCGGAGGGAGTCAAATGTTTTAGAAACATCGCCCTGTAAACTGAAAGTTTTCCATTCCCTTTCTGCCAATTTACTAAAATCGTCCTTAACTTGTTGCCTCTTGATAACAACTTCCTCATTTTTGAATAATGATATTCCTGGTCTGTGGGAAGCTATATCCGACTTTTGGGGCGATTCAAAGATCTGGCTTCATACATACTCTCAGTAGATGTGTCACCGCTGATCATGCTTCTTTACATAAACATGATAGTATATAAAATGGTGGAGCATCTTACTCTGGTTATTGGAGCCTTGTACAACACAGTAGCATCATAGTATATAGAGGATGAAAAAGTGTAACCCCAAAATAGTCAATGTCGTAATATATTAATGTGAATGCAATTTTGAACAACGAGCCCTTGTCACGTAAGTCACACCTTCGCACCGCACAAAGGCCTCCATCGCGGAGTGACAAAAGACAACAAAGGCACACACGCCAGTGCGGAAAAGCTTTTTCATCCGATGGGCGTGGGCGGCAGTTCTTGCTAATGTAAACGACAATAAACCTGATATTACTTAATGCATAGACTGGGAATTTGTTGCAGTTTTGATCTCACTACATGCTTTAAAATAATTAATTTATGGAGCGAATCACCAATGAATCAAACGTGCCTAGGTCTATTAAATAATGCTGTGGTAAAACACAGTTGTTATGGCGTATGTCTAACGGTAAGAGTAACAATAATATATTTAAGGATTAATTGAAATACACGGAAGACAACTCTATACCCAAACAAAAGGACGTTGCAATATCCCAATGTTTTTCTTTAATTTTCTACTTCTTTACGAATATGTATTTAGAAGGTAAAAGCCTCCTGTCGACATTTCTGTTCCTTTATAACGAGTGATGAATTGTCTCATATTCCTGTCGCTTCATCAATTTATCTTCCCGAGCGAGGCGGCCTCCTGAACTTGACAAATTGGCCACGACTTCAATATGTCAATTAAAGGCAGCGATGACATGGATATGCTCGTACTAATGCTGTTTATTCTTTCCTTATCTACAGATAACGCAACAAGATGTCTTATCGCCCATTATTAAGTCACAATGACGGAAGCCATTGAGATTTGGTTACGCTTACACAATATGCCCAGCATAAATCCTCTCGTTTTAAAAATACACGAGAGTTCACCGCGGATTATTCCAAAAGGGTTAGGGGTAGTGATAAGAGCGATCGACAGGTACTCGTCCTCTGTCACCGGCCTCGAAGGGCGGCTCGAGGCTGCCCTGACCACACCTCCGCAGCGACCCAAGTCGCTTCGAAACCTGCTGCTGGACAAGATCCAGGAGAATAGCGGTCGCTTACTCAAAAGTAGCTAATTTAGCTTTCATATTAACATTTATTTAGTGTGTGTGCTCATCGTATCACTAGTTCTATGAAAAAGAAACTGATCATAATGCAACAACACATTTTAATGAGCTGATATTAGTAAACAAAATTGTTGGTTAACAATTTGAAACAATTAAAATTATTTGTTTACATTTGTTGGATTGTATTCAGATGTATTCGGGCGACAGCAAGGTATGCGGAGTGTGGAACCCGTTCAGTCCAATCTGCGAACCGATGCCTCTTTTCAAGTGTTATCAATCTCGGAAACATTTCTATCAGTGTAGGAGCGCTCAAAACATTTAACAATTTCTAACACAACTTTTAATGTTCATAGAGCGATCTTGTTCAATTCCAATTATTACGAACAGTACAGTGGAATAGTTTTGCAACATCAGAAACTTTTAGACGCTAGGTCTCTCCCAAAAATGCAAGAGTTTTAAACCGTTCGGTGGTACCGCTCGTGGCTTGCACTGCGCCCGATTGGAAATCTCCTCTTCCACCCGCGGACAAAGGCTGCTCCACGCGGAGAGCACTTCATCGCCGGAGAACGCCGCACTAATTAACGAGGGATCACAGCCCTGGCTCACATGAGTGCATATTTTGTTGTTGTAGCTGGCCGGTTGGAACATGACCGTCATCTCATCCGACCGTAAGTGATGATACAATCTTAAGAGTAAATCGCGTATTCTGGTCAGAGGTAATCGCCACCCACCAGACACGACCCAAATAGGAAATACAATTTCATAAGCTTGTCCCGCCAGAAGTTGAACCTACGACTTCTGCTATTGAAACGAATACTGACACCGTCGCTTTCAGCGAGGTTGTCCATATTACGTATTTTAGTGAACGGCTGGTCGTGGCGATCCGCCATTGCCTGCAATAGCTCGACTTCGGAAGGAGCAGTTCATCCAGAATACCAGATGTAACACCATTATTGACAGTTTCACTAACCTTGCAAGCAGACGACAAGTTTTACTTAACGTCCGCTAAACCACTCTCCGGAATTTACAAATCCAATGATGAGCTGCCGCTTGTTTCTATACAAAACAATAGTAATAGAAAATTGACACGGTGAAAAGCTTTGTCCGCAGTTTTACACGATTTATCTACATTATACAAATGTGATAATCATAAAAATAAATTGTACATGTTGTGTAAGTCAAGCTCTGGACTGTAATCTCAACTGATGATGAGTCTTCGACGTAAACCCAGTGGTAATTTATTTGTATAATAAAGAACGACTTCAACGATCGTAACAAAATATATTATATAACAACACGTGATTGTAAATCAGAATTTTTGTATATTTGGTCGTTTTTTCCTTAATCATGCCAACACTAAATAATTGGCTGACCTGCAATTTTATTAACAGGTAGTCTACAACCTGGACCGAAGTATAAAATACTCCCAGTCCCGTTAAGTGACCTGACGTAACGACGCCAAGTCAAACAGGTGGCGCTGTAGCGGCAGTGTTCCTTGACCCTGAAGGGCATCAGTAGCAATTCCTCGCTCAAATCGTGAACCCGACGTGCAGATAGTGTTCGTATTAATTCCGTGTTTGACGTTCAAGTTTCAATAAATCCGTCGGATGTCGCTTAGTAAATTTCGATGGGCGGAAATAAAAACTTTTTTCCATTTATTTCGTCGTAGTTGTAAGCGAGACCCTTTGTCCCTTATTTTCCATTTGGCCTTTGGGCGTGTCAGGGTCTGATTGATGGGTTTTTTGCAACCCTTCCGATGGCTGCTCGGGCTGACTCCATTGTAGTTAACAGCTAAATAAGGTCCGGGGGGAAATAATGGCAGCTGCGAACATTTCACTTCACCTTTCCAGTCATTAGTGCGACTGATCTTGTTGTCTCACTGGTGTATTGGGCGGCTCGTTTAGCATCGGATTGCCTTTTCACAGTTTCGAGTCTAGGTTCCAGAATATATCGAGCAGATTTAATGTCGGCCCATTACGAGAAAAAAGAGATTAATCTAAATTTAAAAGTTATTTCGCCGTGAAATATCAATTTTTCCGTTTATTATTGTCAATGTACGACTGATGATGATATGGGAGAACAACTGAACCGAAAGTTACGTGCATTCCTTCGCGGCCTGCTCTGAGGAGAGCTCACAACGAACTGAATCGGAACGAGAATAGGAAATTCAAGTGTTGTAAAATAACATTTTTGACAATGTGTCCGTTTATCCCTGCTGAGCAACTGGACTTTTACATTGATGTTATCGAAATCNTTAATCTTAAACAACAGCGAAGTATCATCAGCAAACAGAACAATCTCATGATCACCCTTAACAAAGTAAGGAAGGTCATCAAGGTTCACAAAGAAATTAATTCAAATTTAAAAATTATTTATTTGGTTATTGTAACGATACTTTTGAGCCGCGAAATATCAATTTTTCCGTTTATTATTGTCAATGTACGACTGATGACGATATGGGAGAACAACTGAACCGAAAGTTACGTGCATTCCTTCGCGGCCTGCTCCGAGGAGAGCCCCCAACGAGCTGAATCGGAACGAGAATAGGAAATTCAAGTGTTTGTAAAATAACATTTTTGACAATGTGTCCGTTTATCCCTGCTGAGCAACTGGACTTTTACATTGATGTTATCGAAATCGAATTTTAAAATATACGTTAAAGGAAAACCGCAAGGTCTGGTGTTATTTACAATTATTTGTGACGAAAATTCAGAGCACTGTTAGGGTCGCTTCATATTATGATTATCCACGATCAGTCTCGATCCACGGGCGACATAGGACCTTACTCGAAATAATCCCATAAATCTTACTCGCCAATAATGGCATTTCATTTTTTGGTTGTTGACGAATCGGCGATAATAAGCATTAGTTTCGACGAAAAGGATGCAAAATGAAAAATTCTTTATTCGGGTGAGCTATTACAGCAATTTTGAATCGTCAAAAATATAATAGCAACAAGTAAATAATTAGCAACATATCAATATATTGCAAGGGGATTTGTAATGTCGCTTGTCCCCGAGCCGGTTTTATTGTTGTTGTTGTGATTAAATTATAATACTCGTAATAGGATAAACATTGTTTTTGAGAGAGACTTTTCATAGAGATAAAGACAGAACAAAGTCTCGAGTCCAAGCAGTATAAACTATAAAACATTGAAAGTGCATATTTTCGCGAATTTCGTCGTATACAGGTTTTCTCGAAAAGAACCGCTTATAGAAAAGTTGGCGAAAATAATTATAGTGTCATTATATATTATTCATAATAAAATGATAAAATTTAAATAAGAATAATAAAAAATGCGTTTGACCAGAGACCAGACCGCGAACGCACCGGGAGGCGGGAACGGCATCTTAGTGTGAAGCGACTCTTAGTGTTATGGTCTCCTTGGGCTCGGGCCAACTCATTTGCAAACCAAATGTTACCTTTTGTGTATAAAGAAGATATACACGTTTTGCTTTTGACTGTGCTCACCAAGCGACATAAACACGTCTTAATTGACTAACTACTTACTTTGGCATAGTACGATCTTCTATCTTCTTCGTAATATGAGTGTCTGGACATTTCTCGTGTGACATTGTCCTTCTGTTTAAAGTTATTTTTTACTCAAACTCAATCTGGGAATATCGAATATGTATAAAATGGAAACGCTAGAAAGCCAAATAATTACTCGATTATATTTAGTTCTCACACGTTTGGACATTTGTTACACTACTGGCTCTGCGTTTCATTCGGTCCGTACGATGAATTGAACGAGTTAATACAAACAAAACGTAATGTGTTCGATGCCGTTTCCATTCATTTTGAATAGAGGCAATTACGACATTATTGTCAATGATAAATATTAGCGCAGAAATCAATGATTGTGCAGAACAGGTAGAGCTTTAAATTTTAATTATGACATGCCACTTCATCGAATCGATCTTATTAAACGGAAATAATGCCGCTACGCATCAAACTATAGAAAGAGGAGCTAGCGAAACACACAAACATAACTTCAGTAACCGTCTCCCGCACACATTCACCGCACTTTAAACGAACCAGTGATCAACAACTGCGAAATGCACTTGTCATACTTTGGTGGATAGGATTTGAAATATATAGGAAATCCGGCTGAGGAACTGATAGTTTTGTCAAGAAATCGCGAGTAAACGGCAGCCGGTGACGGGAATAATACCATGACGGTGCAGGACAAGCGGTCCACCCGCGACGCGTCACAACATGCACTACGTCTTTGGTCAGTCACCGCCTCTCCGCGGACAGAGTGGTTCACAGTAGAGGCTGATAACTAATAATATAAAGCCAGTGCGTCGGCTACAAGCTCTTATTAGGTTCGTTACATACCAAATCTAGAATTCTAGAAGTCTTCTTCCTCATCCGGGTAGTTTTAGCAAGACGGCGACGTCATTTACTTGTAGCAGAAACCGACGATATCACGAGTACTAATTTATGAATGTCGGGCGATAGCCACGCGTAAGATCCCACGGGTGACAATAATAGACTGACCGCTCTTTGATTGAACAATCTCCGATATGCAGCGATAAGTTTGGGCCTGGCGTCGATGACGTCACTGCGACGCAAGGGTACGGTGTGCAGAAAAGCATCACTAAGAACATGTAGGTATATAATATAATGATGCTGTGGCAATATTGTCTTAGTTTCGTTATCACACATGAAATAAAAGATATTCGATCCATCCCGACGTTTCGCACTCTCTACAGATGAGCCGACCATAGCACCAGGCCACCGGCCGACTCAAATAAAATATATACGCGTGGTTTCCGTAACAGAGTTTTTATTTCAATATACCGTGTTAGTTTTTATTATTGTTCAATAATAATAAGAGCGAACTCAAAGGTATACAGTGCGTATGGTGCCTATTTTTAACCCACTCCCAAAAAAGGTGGACGGCATAATCTTTCAAGATTCAAAATAAATAACACAATGACTAAAATGGATTATATTTTTATGTAAACTAATATTACAAAAGCAAGAAAGATTTCAGTTTTTGTATGTATGTATGTTTGTTACGTTTTCACGCGATAATCATTGGAGCGATTTCGAAAGTTTTACTAATTTTAAACTACCCTTTCGCTGCGCGACGTAGGCCATATTACTTTCTCAAAAAATAGGGGCATCTAATAAAAATGCTTGAATGTAACGCAAGGTGTTTCACAACATACACATTTGTACAATCACGACAATGACGTGCCCTTAGATTTGTTTACCATTTCATTTCCATTGAAATTTAAAATTTACTATAAAAAAATAAGAATGAATAGATGACGAAGATGCGAGACTACGGGGAGGTGAGGGGCAGTGGGAGAGGCGTCACATTCCAGCGAGGTCCAATCTTTTAGTGGCCGAGTAGTGATAGTGAACGACTGAATAAGTCAACAATGCGTCGTGTGTTAAGGAATCAATATCGTATTAGACGTCCAATATTTCATAATGCTTATGCATATTAAATGAACAGAACCGTAGCCTCTGGTGAGTGAAGTGGTCTGTGTATTTAAATGAGCATAATGTCTCGTCGCATCGGCCATCGTCCACTGCTCGATAACAACCACTTGCGCCTTCGAGCCTCTGCTTAAGAATTGAGGCCGAAACAATTATCAGAATGTTTTTTATGCCGAGTAGATCGGCCAATTTGCCACTCTTCAAACAGCTCGGAGTACGAAAGCGAAGCGAGCGTCTCATAAACAGATGCACAGAGATTAAACGGCGCATCAGAGATCCAATTGCAGCAGCCGGCTGTCAAAGGGCTGCATTTGGAAAATTTGTTTTGCCATTACTGTAATTGGTTCGGCTGACTGCGGATATGACGTCACGAGGCATACGATTCCCTCGCGCTCGCTCCGCTTGTTTCATGGCAGCGAACGACCAAGGCCTCGGATCAAATACCCCGAAATATGTACCACCACACCACAATATGTCAATAGGGGTCGAAGCAAGCAAATTGGGGAAATTGCAGTTTCTAATAAAGAAAAATACAAAATCACCATATGCCTATGAATCGAAGCCGATCGCCACGCGTGTCCTTCATTTTTATGTTCATATAGTGTGTCCAGCAAAAAGGCCGGTTGGCCGCCCGCCAGCCAAATGGCCGTATCAATTAGCCGGCGACAAGCGGCGCGGCGGGCGGCAGCTGCGGACGCCTGCCATCAAAACCGGCTTTCAGCTCCGCTACACCAGCTACATGCACCTTCGCCCACGCTCGCGTTCGCAAGTCGCGATCGCTTCAACCGTTGCTCCACATTACGATGTTTGTCGCCAACATTACCGCTCCGCCAGTAGTGGATCGAAATGCAATTAATGAGAACGCAGCCGCCCCGAGCAATTAGCCGCGCGCTGCTCGATATTTGCATCTGAACGGCCCACGCCGCGTGTTGGGCGACAGGGGTCGCTGTGATTGATTGCCCTCGTGTGGAAAAACGCGCCCAAAATATTCATCGCCTCATAAACTCGTCTACGAGCCACAGTCCGCACCGCTGCGACGAAAGTAAACAAAGCCGTTAAAACTCATTTAGTCTTTCGGATTTAGGCGAGGAGGACTCTTTGCCGACGCGTACGTGATACAATACGTACAATACGTGTGCGACAGAATAATGTGAGACGACAGTACAATAAGTTGCCACAGCTGAAGCCCCCCGTTGCTGTAAACCGAGAGAAAGTGTGAAACGCATTTTCCTAAATTTATCCTGATGTTGTTTGAACCCAGGACTTTTGTTAGCGAAACGAGCACTCGTAACATTACGCCGCTAAGCCCGTTATGTTATAAATAATTTACAAATTTCAAGTCAATATTGGAGTATAAAAAACCAGTCTGTCAAATAAATTCGTATATAATATAAAACTGAATTACTTAGGGCAGAGTGGACGAATGCATCCGAAGTTACAGAGAGAGGGAAATTTACTCATTAAATCTCAACCCTGCTTCGATGCACAACTAATCTACACCCGCATTACTGGAATTAAAATATCAGTAATGTTGGCCAACAATTCCATCTCTTGGATATGAAAATAAGCTATATATATGTGCTGTCATAAGTCCAGGACCTAACAACACACGGAAAACTAATGGAAAATGCAGAATATTAATAAACTAGAATATTTTCAAGTGCGCCGCTTCAACATTTCACGCCGTTTAGTTCTGGTCCACACAAACACTTTTTCTAATGTTGATGGACTTCACACTGGTGCCGGTGGCTACGCCGCTGATCGGTTGCGGGGGCGAGGAGCCCACTCTTCGTTCTCTGTGGTGCAGCACCAGGTACACGACCAGCGCCGCCAGCAGCACCGTCCACACTACGTAGCAGTTCTCTTCCAAGCACCACACGATATACGACGCCAAATTCAACATTTCAGAATAAAATCTTGATAATTCTAGGTGATTCTATCGCAGTGGGCGATCACTTACTTTAAAACTGTTCAAAAATTCGGTTCCACAGATTTCACGCGTTGACGTTTATGTTTAACGAGGCACAGATAACACAGATTACGAATAATAAACAAAGATAACATGAGATCGTCTTTGAAGCGCCTGTACACTGATGAATGGGAGCGCATATGCCTTCTGTCAACTTTGGTATTCTTCTAACAAATAAGTGGAAATGATAATCTCCGCCTTCATTATGCACTCTAGTTTTCCGAGTCTAAATCACGACTGTACGGATTTTACTAAAACGTATTCAAACACATGCATTGTGTTTCAAATGTTAATTATGAGCACAGCTATGAAAAGAGTCTTGGAGGTTGAACCGAGAATGAAATCGGGCCTGTGACTAACATCAAGGTTTACGTCTGAAGACGACAGTTAAATATTTTGTGCTCGTTTATTTATTTTTTATACATATATGTAGTGCTCCAAGCCCCAAACGATTCAACCCCTTAAAGACAATATTCATCACGAGATTGAAGAAATTCATCCTGAGATGTTACAGGACGTCATGGACAATGCTTTAAAAAGAGCCGAAAGTCGAATAGGGAATCGCGGTCACCGATTCAATTTTCCAATCATAAAGAAAAACATGTAAAGAAACCATTCTTTCAATTTTTTCTTTGAGAAAAGTTATAGACAATCTAAAAGGTAGCGGGACTTTTGCCCACCTTGAACAAAACCCAAAAATAGGACACCGTTACCAAAGTAACCGAGCACTCACTGGTTGCTTCATATTGAAATTTTATTTCCGTTAATATCCCATCCACCAACATCTAGTCTCGGGACCCGGGCCCTTCTGGCCCAGTCCGACTCTGTGTACTCGTGCGTGATAAACATTTGTTGCTCGGTTACAATTTTCATGCCCAGAGCAAAGATAAATATCCCTAAAATGTATACCTTTTAGACCACTGTGGCTTTTCCGTGTCATCGTGATTCAATTCACATCGAAGCAAAATAAGTTATCACTTCAAAAAAACACTAACATAACACTTACGCAATGCGAAGCCGAATAGACAAAAAGAAAAAACTGCTACGATATCCTTAACTATGAAGTAAGTTAGGACCCTGTCCTCAGGGTACCCATGCAAATAATATACATAAAAGAAAGCTTGCATTCCCTTTTTAACATCTGACAGCGGTTAGCGGCGAAAGACAAGAGTATAATGGCCCTACACAAACATGGGCCACTACTCGAAGCACAAATAAATATGCATACGAAATGCATTGAAATAGTGAAATACGTAATACTGCGTGCGCACTTCCGTATCAGGTCCCAACTCTCTCTATACTAAAATTAATCTCAATCGATCCAGTGGGTTACGAGAGGGAGTGAGTATTGATAAGCATACGTGCGACGCGGAAATCTACAAATATACGAGTGCTACTTTGCGGATAAGAATTGCTTCATCCCTTAATCGTCGCGAGGGTGGGGAAGAATTGGGCCGAGCACCTGATTGCGTGTTCAGTCGCTTCGAAATTGCTTTCGAAAGCCGCCGTTGGCGGTGAGCCTGGAAGATACACGCTTAGCTATAAGCAACTAAATAAACTTCGCTATGTCAGTCCCCAGACAAGTGATCGAGAAAGGACACCCGACTGAGTTCGTTGTGGACTCTTCCCAGCACAACGCCCGAAGGAACCCCGTTATCAAGGATTTTGAATTAGATAGTAACAAAAGCTAATGATATAAGATTTTAAAGGAAAACTCATGTCGCATTTGGAAAAATGAATTTAACAAGAAACAGTTAGCCAGTGGCTTACACAATAATGAGTAATCGATCATCGTCTAAAATATAGGACAAAATTCTAATGGATTCGTAATCACAACATATCACACGTTTTCTACAAACAAGGGTACCTGCTGTACTCCATATCACGAATAGTCCAACACGACTCCGATCACTTTCTTAAAGTACACAATTGAATAATAAATAGATACGAGTAAATGTAAATGTATAAGGCGTACGAGAAAAAGGCATCTCTCCTAAAAGTGGATTTCAACTATTCAAATATGGAATGAGACGCGCCTTGCAGATGTCACATTATACAGGAAAGAATCCTTTATATCTGAAGGAAACACATCGGCCAACTTTGTGACATTTCCGACGAGCCCTTTTATCGAAACAGACGCGGCCCGCGACCTGAACCAGTTGTTGCTTCGGAAACTTCACAAATTGCGCTCCGCGAGACATCGGCACTGGACGTTTGACTAGACAACCACGCAATGAAAACTGAGCCAAGCAAATGGACGAATTTAATCTTCACCCATTCACTTCGGATTTAGCACAAAGATTGTCCATTGAATTGTAAATAAATGCCCTACGTTACAGCACTAGTTCAATTATAACTCCCAAGGGGGTAAAATGGAGATTTGCGATCGATATTTTTGTAATGACCTGACATGAGAGTTATAAAACTCATCACGGCTTTTACCGAGTGTGATTGAAAATAAACGTTTCATTTATAAATTAACACTACAACAAATATGTAGTGATATTCAGTAAGATACATAATGAAATAATTTATTGCTGCGGTAATTAATAACATTAATAACACGGCGGAAAAATACTCACCTACCTCGATGAACAAATTCTCGTTATATTTTGTAACCGTTAACAATAATCAAAAACTCGCACATCCATTTATTTCTTTTTTTAACTATGTTCCATAAAAGTTTACAATATAAACTAACACACAATATTGTTTATCACACGAATAAATAATTGGAGAATGGAGACACGCACAAAATTTCTTTGCCGCCATTTTGATTTGGCGCGGATTCCGATAGAAAATAGTTATAATCGTTTAAGAAATTAACGTTTCATAACCTATTACTCTTTATATGCAAAATATTTTTTGTAACCGGTTATTTTGAATTTTAAAAATGTTCAACTTTAAAAAACGTAGTAATAATTAGAAATAGTAAAATGATAATTTTATCTAAAAAGTTTATTTGAAATACGCGAGCACAAATGGCTAAGAATCCGAGACCATTAAATAAGTGAGGTGCTTAATTTTTGGGAAGGAATCTATATTTATAAATCTGAATAGGGGCTAATTATGGGAGAATTTAATTGGTTTTGTCAAAGGAAATTGCATGGTTAAATTAATAAAACTCGAACACAATAGTTTTTGCTTTTAATTTAAAGCACATGGCTCAGTTTTTCACAATAGTACTAGGGAACAATGTCCTAGATTATCCAATTTTCTGAGCAGGCAACTGTATAGACTCTAGAGTGTACGGCAAAGTTTTCAATGCAAATCTGTAATTGTTTGATTATATGCGTAAACTCCCTCCTTAAATTCCTTTCTTCTCCACCCACCACAGTGCAGTACTCGGTGAGATGCTTTTTTGGGTAAAGGGATGGGTTTGGTTAACAGTCGTTTCAAAATGAACATTTACATTCAAACATGGATTCATTTGTGTTAGAAGTGTTGTCATTCCTTTAAATGTTTGAGTAGTATTTCCCAAGAACTTTCTCTGCTCATTCCCAAAGAGCTATAAAACAATTCCTTTAGTTCTCTGGCAGCGCCCACAAAATTCAATCCAAATATGTGCACAATCAGTCCCTTTGCATGTAAATCTCTTATAAGATGCCAAGAATCCTTGAGAGGTATATCAGCTTCAAGATATATCAGCCTTTGTTGTCCCACACACATATATATCCTTTCATGGATATGTAACCTCTGCCCTTGTGAGGTCTCATCTGAATTGGTCCTGAGAAATCTACACTGCTGGTTTCAAAGGGTAATATGAGTAGCCGGAAGTTCTCCCATTCTCGGTTATAACATAATACCCTTATGTCTTATACACACTACACATTCTCAAATAACCCTTCTTATCATAGTTTGTAATCCAATGATCCAATATCCACTTTGTAAGTAGATAGTCATCATTCAGTATCCTCCATGCAGTAATTATGTCAAATTATTGGGTGTTTTAATTCAGAGGATGTTTTAGCATCTTGTAAGCGTCCACCTACTCTCTCAATATGCTCATCATCAAGGAAGCTCAAAGTTTTAATTAGATACCTCTTTTCTTTATACATTTCCTGTATGTCTTAAATCATTTATTTCTTCTTTAAATTCCCTTTGTTGAGTTAATTTTATACAGATGTTTAGAGTATCTTTCATTTCCAGAGTGTTTAGGGTAAGGTGTTTAATTAATAGGTATTGATTTCTTGTTATGTTTCAGGTGCAAAAATCATTCACAATAGGTAAGTATCTTTGGTAATTGTTGAAAATGTTTTAAAATTGATTTTTCTTCTATGTCACAGTGAAAATTTTTAATTTTTTTGTTTTCTTTCTTCTAGGTGTGTAATGTAATTTTTCTTTGTATATTTATTAATAATCTTTCTCCTTTCAGAAAATTTGGACCTTGCCACCATAGATGATAATTACTAAAGTTGAAAGGCAGGAATGCTGTGTGAAGCTAAATCAGCTGGATTTTCCATTGAGGGCATATGATGCCGAACATGATTGTCTAACAATTACTGTATTTCTGACACAATCTACTAAAAAAGGTTTGCCACTTCATTGGTTGCCTTTCTATCCATGCCAATGTGACAATTGAATGAGTGCGAGCGTATATTTGGGTTTTTGGTATTTATAAGTAAGTATAAGTGGCTGCTTGAGATAACAGTTTAGCTAATAAATGGACGCAACACAATTCGAGGTGCGCAATCAACCTTAGTTTTACTTGCGCCCTTTACATTTGCTCCCTTCAATGCGAATCCATTTGCGAAATTATAAAATTGTACTATTTAACATTGCAAATCTACTATTTACCAAATGTCAACAGCACATTACTACCAAGTCTTATAAATTCACAACGTACACTACAGTTTTACTGTTAAACTGTTGTTGTTATATTTAAATAGTAAAGTGTTTTTTTACTATTGATATACTGCAAAAATTCACGCGATCTATTACATATAAACGAACACCTCACCGTCCCGCACTAGTTCATAGTTGTCTTTATTTCCGTCTTTCAATAGATAACAGTCTGACAAGTGACAAGTGACAACACCGAGCAAGTACGCGGTGACGAAGAACCGTGGAGAATTCAATGTTTTGTAAAACTCGGGATACATTAGTTTTGCTTTGAAGTTTGAATTCAATAGAGCTAAAGTCTACCGATCGCTGGGAATAGATTATTTAATATTTTAAGCAGGCAACGGGCTAAAGGGTACAGCCAGCTTTTCTGTGCGAATCTGTAATTGTTCGTTTATGCGCGAATATTATGAATAGTCAATAGTCACCGGCGCTACACGTATTCGGTGGATCGGTACGGTCGGTGTCCGCGCCACCTACCTTGTCGCCGTCGAACTTCTCCGTCTCGTCGGCGGGCGAGGGCGGCGCCGGCGGGGCGCCCTCCGGTGGCGACTTGACGAACTGGATCTTGCCGCCCTCCACGCAGATGTTGGGCGCGAGGGGGTAGGGCGGCGATAGCGCCACGCGGCCGTTCGCCAGGTGGTCGTTGGCCAGGTGGCCGAACCGCCGCGGGCCGTCCTCCAGCTGCAGCGAGCGCGGCGCGCTGCGGCGTCGGCCCAGCGGCGCGCCCTCGCCCGCGGCCCGGCCCGGCGGCGAGGGGGACCCGTCGCCCTCCGGCGATGGGCTCTCGGCCCTCTCGTCGCTCGATATCCTGGAAAGAAGCGCCCCGAATCAGATCAGAGCTCTCCGTTTCTGCGGAAATACTTCACCGCGGCTCGTCAAAAGTCGAGCGAATGACCGGGCTATTTTGCCTGACCCTCGAAATTATAATTATGTCGACGTGACTTTCGCCGGTAGTAAGCTGTCGACTCGTGATAGGCTTCTGTCGTAGCCGAAAACTTCTAACCATCATTTACCATCGAACGAGGCCACATTGGAACTCTTTGTTACGATTTAAAAACTGACGTCATAAGTAACATCAGACTTAACCGCGGCGAGGCGCGAAATTTGTTTGACTATTATAAATATAATATTTACGCCAACCGGACCTCATCTCGTTAGCCGTCTACCGTACAAAAATTGACAAGATTTCAATGACATTTATAAAATTTTAAATCTTAGGTATTGAGACCCGCCCCAGGAGCCTCAGAAACCATTGTGCGCCGTATAAGATGCATTATTTCGATATAATGTTTTCAAGTATTTACTAACGAATATAAAGTAGAAAGAAATGTTCGCAGCGGTTTCCTCGTAGTGTAAAATATTGCGAGACACGAGAGCCGTTCTCTATAAATAGTTCCAACTGCAGCCGCGTCGCGCGAAGGGTCCGTTCGCAGAAGTTCCGCGGCCGCCGCTAGATGGCGCGGACATCGAAATAAATTGACTCGTCGCTTATCGACGGATAATTCCGCAAATCGCTGACGTCAGGGCGAGATAATCGTCGCCGCGGCTCATACGGCCACGGGCTTTCGGTCACCGGAGAAATCGGCTGGCCACCGGCGGCCATCCGAGAGCGGCGAGCCGCAGGCCTGCCTCGCGCTAGCGGAGTTTTCTTCGCCGCGCGCTATATAAGCGGCGCGCGACGCGGCTCCCTCGGAAGTGTTTCTCTAGTGTGTCGCCACTACTCCCGAGACCGCCGCCGCGGCGGGCGGACTCGAGCGGTGACGTCACGCGGTCGCTGGGCGACGCCCCGCGTATCGTGCGCCGCGGCCGCTCGCCCGCGCGGCTGCGACGGCGCGCGGCGCACCTTCCGCGGGCGGCCCCTAACCCTCTCGCGGTTTCTTAACTCGTTAGCTTAGCTCCGGTTAATGTTCAGCACTTCTACACGGCGGCGGCGAGAACACGCTCGATTGCCGGCTTTTGCCGCCGAACCCCCCGATCCTCTCTCGTGACCCCAACCCCACATCTCGTGCAGCACCGACTGCGACGGTGAAATATGTAGTTCGTCCTTTTCGGTTTCGCTTCGTGGACCCTTGACATCGTTCTCGTTTGCAATTATTAAATTTGGCTTTCGGTGGAGGTTGCGGGAACGACAGGGCGTAAAGACATTTTCATATTAGATTCATACATAAACACTACACACAGAGTATGTTACTCGGTAACATCATAGACTCGAAGAAAATATCTTTATGAACTCTACATCGCGGAGTGACAAAGTACTAGTGAGTTGTAGCGCTTCGTACTGCGAGTCTCACGCTTCGATCGCTCGATCGCTCGCCGTGGCGTTGGCGGCAAGCGTTCGGCGAACAACTCGAGGCATAAACACATATTTCACATTCACAACTACAACAACAACAACAACTCGTTCACGGCACTCGAATTATTGCAGGCAATTTATTTACAACTGTCGGAGCTGGTATGATCCTCGATTGCTTCATTACGGCGGCGCCGTGTTACTCTGCGCCTTAACCCCTTGGCCTTAGAGGTCACATTCCCGCGCGAGACTTTAATGTGACTTAACGATTTATAAGTGATCGCAATCAATTCGATACGTGTGAGGTATTAATGGGAATTGCTTTCTGAAGGCTGCTACAATCATAGTCTTTTTTAATGTAATGAAGTGATACCTCGTTTAAAGTTATCAGGGTTTTTGTGACGTTCACAACCAAGTATATTATATAAAAGCCGTATTCGTTGCAGCTTTCGATGACCACTGATTAGTTGGATTCGCCTCAGCCGCAAATAGAAAAATAACTATTGAAATATCGGAAAAATACACGAAGAAAACTGCGATATTTTAAAAACAATAGTTTTTTTTTGTTGCTGACAGTTTATCGCTTGACTGTGATCTCAGCCGATAAGTGATGATATAGTCTAAGATGGAGGCGCGCTAATCTGGTAAGAGGCGACATACCCCTTATGGTTTCAACACAGCATCGTACCGGAACTCAAATCCTTTTGATTGGCGGTACGTCTTCGCTGGTAGGGCGGTAACTAGCCACGGCCGATGCCTCCCACCAGTCCAGACTCAGTCAAATGAGATACGAGTATTCGCACCGCTGCGCCAGCGAGGCTGTGATCATGTAGGCAATAGTAAATAGTACAAATAACAATGAAACTGTCAAGTCCAATGGTCGGCCTTATCGCCGGTCAGTCGGTCTGTACATGTAACGTCGCAGTCATAGCTAAGTCTTTCAAAATATTATCAGCGAACTGTGTCCCCATATGCGCACCGGGTGGAAACTACGCGGGCACCGCTGAGGAGACGGTCAGGAAGTGGTGCACCGCGGCGTACAACTTAGAAAAGTTCATCAACAGCGGTCCGCTCGCTCCAGTTCTAAATGTGTCCGGCTCCGACGACAAAGGCTCCAGACTCATTGCAGACGCACCCAAAACTCAACTCAAAAGCCTGCCGCTAAGGCTCTAAATGAGTTCGCTGCCGCTGGCGAGTTGCGGTGTTGTGGTGTGGCAGCTTTCCGGCAATATTTTCGTCACCTCGCCATCTTCATTTGTGTCGGGCGGCTCGTAACGCGGCCACTGAATATTTGACTTATTTGAGACGGAGCCGAAGGATTCGGAGAGGAAGCCGCCGCGATCCTCGCCGGGTCTCGTTCAAACTGTATTGTCTGATTTGTTCGATACCACTCGACCGGCGGAGTCCTACGGTCGAGCAATCGGAGCATCTCCACCACGCCGCGCAGAAACCAAAGCGAATGTGCACAAGAAGAGGGGCCGCGGGAAGAGCGGGAAGAGGAGGCTGTACTTATTCTATTTATTATATTCCAACACGGTGTTTCAGATCGTTCCCACTAACACTTTATGGGGAAATTTGGATGGATGCGGTTCTTCAACATGAAAGACATATAATTCATATTTCAACGAGTAAACCAGCTCTGTTCGACTCCTCACAGAGTTAAGGTGACAGACATCGAACACCCAATTCGAGGCGCCTCTCCTCTCGGGCACTCGGTGTAAGGCTTGTATACAAACTAATATACAGTCCACGTGCTGTTGGGTGAACGTCATCGCTGGTAGACGCTTGCGGACCAGTTGACCAAAATTAAAAGGTCCTGGAAGAGCTCTTTTGAATCGCATCTAGCCTGTTCGCAAGGAACAGAGCTGCCACCGCTATGTGCCTCTCTTTTCTCATGTATTGCTTAAAATGACACAGAGGCATCTTCGTTTAAACGAATATCAATAAGAATATGTGAAGTGCCATTCAATATGGATCGAGCTGTGCGTCTCATGCTGGCACAAGGATACAAGTGTTGACTCGATCGCAATGTTGTAACGTGTTTTGCAAATTGACATTGTCTGTTACGGCTCTCACATAGCAGTTAGCACTGTGCCGAAAGGTTTACGCGGCAGTTTTGAAAAAGTTGTTAACTTTCGTAATCGATACGCAAATAAGAAGTGAAAGACGCGTTCCTGGGACAGTTATGAATAAAGTTCCCGTTAGAACCGAGTTTGCCGCGAAGCCACCTCTCGGGCTCAGCTGCCGGACATCGCAAGTCGCAACATCTGTCGACATCGACGAAAGCCGTTTTTCATTTTCTGAGGTGAATTAACTGGACTTAGCCAGCTGTCCGCATGAACGGCGCGCAGAGCTGTCGTCCTCGGCTAGTGCAGATACCTCCGTTGATATGAAATGCCTCTCTACATTCCCTCTGCGCTGACCGCGCCGCACGCCCACACCCACGTGGCGTCCCTTCGAGCGCTCCCGGCGAAGACTCCTCCTCGTCGTGGCTCTGAGCTTTCACAGGCCTGGGTCCCCTCGTTAGCTAAGCTTTTCACAGAGTAAGCTCTGATAAAATATACCCGAGGATCTGTCGGGCGATGCCGGAGGATGAGTTCTACTCCGGCGAGAAATATATAATTTACAGACAGAGGCCTCTAAAACTCAACATCCGATATTTATTTTAATGAAATATGCCACGCGGAACGCTCATTCTGCTGAGAATGAAGAAAAGGCACTTTTTAAAATACAATACATTTGATTCACGGCGCGTCATATGAAACCGGCTTCCCGCGCGTGAAGCAGTTCAAATCTGAGATCTTTATCGTTCGGGTACTCCTTCGCTGTGCCATAAGGCTTTCGCATTAGAATGGCTTTTGGAGCGAGTGCCCTAGTTCAAGCCGAGAGAGAATTACGGATACTTCAGTGCCCTAATGGTCTAATTCTGCCAAAATGTAGGTATGTCTCGTCTTGATACCTTGATCGTTGGTAAAATCTAGTGCTCGAGGCGAACGTGTGTGGGATCCATTAGCATTACCATACGGCCATCGGAGCTTATGTAAACCCGTCGCTGCCGAAGTGCAAGGTGTGTGTGAGAGCCGTTTGACCGCGTTACGAACTTTGTCAATTCATTGCCGCAGGTTACGTTGATACGAATTCTAATTACATCAGCATTACACGCCGCTAATGTGTCACCTACTTGCGTGACAAAGTGTCGTTTTTGTCCAAATGTTAATGTTATTAAAATAAGGACGACGTAACGAAATTTGACATACTCCACGTAACGACCGCCACTTCATTATTTTTGTACAACTCATGACCATTCTTTTCTAGGGCTTACAGGAGAAAGGGATAACCGATCTCCCGATGGCGAGTGATGATACTTTCTCGGATGGCAACGCGCTAACCCAGTTTTTAAAGGAGTTTGCACGGAAATTTCGACGCAAAATTATTTATATTTCGGTAATACTTCGAATTGATAAAAGCGACGAACGTTATTCGCAAAGAAATGCGGAAACATATATGCTCACACAAGTTTAAGAATTCCGCTGCTACTTATTGCACTTTTATTATGTTAAAATGACAAAAATAAGCATGGAATTTCTTTCGGCGAGAGCGAGTGTAAATAGTCGACGCTAGAAATTGAACAATAATTATTTTTACGCACTTCTGGCCGGCATCGCTGTTTGCAGTTCCACATAACTCGAATCGAAGACTCCCACGGTACTCGCGCAACAAAAAGTGCAGTAAAAGGCCACTTCGCCTTGACGTTCCGGGGACGAGTCCCTCGCCGAGAGCTCTCGTCGGATATGGCCTTCCGGCAATCGCAAAAAGCCATCAGCCTGCGGGGCAGATCATCGACATGTCCTTCGCGCCCGCGAACGGCTTTTCTTCGATTCAAAGTCAAAGTCAGAATATCTTTATTCAAGTAGGCCTATTACAGCACTTTTGAATCGTCAAATATAGTTTTTTTTCTCTANTATATTTATATATATATATATATATATATAGAGCAATTCATTCACTCCCACGCTTTTTTGTCATCTAAGTATTCTTTCAAATTATAGAATGATTTCTCAATTAGTTTTCTTTTAATAAAAGATTTAAATTTATTAAGAGACATCTTTGTAACTTCTTCTGGGAGCTTGTTATAGTACCGTATACAGTTACCCTTGAATGACTTGTCAATTTTATGTATTAAGTTATATGAGGTGCATTCACTTTTCTTCCTAAAAGAGTCAATATTTTTATGGACGTACAACAAATTTTCTAATATATATACGCCGTGAACTGTCATTATTTTTACTGCTCTTACAAATTTGATTCTGATCTGATCTGATCTGATTACAAATGGTAGTTACGGTGACCGAGTATTCGTAACTTTCCTTGCCAATTTGACTTGCATGCAACGAATACGACCTGCTCAAAGCCGAGCTGGAGATAGACGTGTATTGTACGAAATTAATTTGATATTCCGGCGATTGTTTCCGCGATCGTGGTATTAGAAGCGAAGATCGTCGATGTGTCTCCTTTAGAATCGAAACATAAACAACATCATACTTCAACCATGCTGATCATGCTCGCTGCTCGTGGTACCGTATAAACTGTATCTAAACGCAACGAAGTTTGCAGGGAACATGAACGCTGACCATAAAACCGTTAACAAATGTTCGAGCAATATACACGATGTATTCGTTCGGTGATGAGAGCCGACACGTCGATTGATGATATGCACTCGGGCAAAAGTCGAAACCGGCGTCGCTATATCGAGGCGCCGAGGGCGCGAGTAGGGCGAGCCCGAGAGGCCTCGCTTCGCTTCCGCGCAGGCCTCGTGTAAATGCATTCTCAATGCCAAGCGAACGATTGGATTCTAATCGATCGAGGAAAGTGGGAAAACCCAACATTCGCGACAATTCAAAATTTCCTGATCTCATGGATGAAGTCTTTGTCAATAAAGGTACAACTAAAGTATATGGTTTTATGGCAAAGAGACAGTTTTTTAGTAATACCTTTTCTAAATGGTCGTCTGTATCCCTTGTGTCAGTTATCTGCAATCAGTGTTCGCTTCGAAATATTGATTACTGCAACATTATATTAATGCAGTTTCAGACTTTATTCAATTCGTGCTCGAGGCCTTGTCGAGACGCGTTCGCCGAAACTCTAGACTCATACGAGTATATCATTAAAAGGGCCACCGCAACCCGTCGCTCGTCGCGCTGCTGAGCAGCGGCGGCCTCGCAGCCGAGAGGAATCGCTTCACCCGCGGCGAGCGTTGC
Source organism: Elymnias hypermnestra (assembly GCA_015832385.1). NCBI lineage: Eukaryota > Metazoa > Arthropoda > Insecta > Lepidoptera > Nymphalidae > Elymnias > Elymnias hypermnestra. Next base: position 20,773 of record JACTOM010000897.1, on the reverse strand, counting down.
ACAACGCGACAATGCAACAATGCAGCAATACCGGCCTCAGCCGACTCCCAGTAACGAAACACCATTGTGGTGTCTCGATTGACGGCCGTTGACCACGGATTGGGGCCTCGCGCCGCGCGTTGCGCAACCGCGCTGCGTCCGTTGCTTCACATTGGATACGTTCGTTACGCATTTCCATGTGCCTCGGCAGCCGCCGCACCACCATTGAGATTTCTAATGATATTCCACGTTGAACACGAGCACGCGTACGCAAAATAAGCGAGGGCTCTCCCTTCGGGCGGCCGATGAGCTCCCCGCTACGTATTATCAAACGAACGAATGTGGGAATCGAACCGGAGATCCCGTCGGCGTGCCCACCGTCGTGTGGATTACCGCAGAGGGAAATATATTCTCGAAGAAACCTTTTCATGGCGGCTCCGTGTTGTTGTCCGGCGAGGGGGAAGTCGGCTGCGCCGCTAATTCCAGAGGAACGTAAGGCACGAATCGGAAGTGGCGATCTAGGTTGCCTATTTTGGGTTTACGGCTGCCCTGAACGCCGCCGTAAATCACGGTCGATGTGAACTCGCTCTGAGCGATCGATTCCTTTAGAGGAAAACGCTTCGGTGCTTTCACATGCACGGTGTGCGTGGACGTTTGCTTTATTTGCACGGTTCAATTTCTGCAGGAACCGTATCATGGGAGGAGGTGAATGCTCTGTCACCAAAATAATAATTTATTCTATTACGCTTAGAAGTTTTCTGTTCTTCGCATTAACATGAAGTATGCGTGTGTGTGTATCGTAATAAACTATAAACTGATGAGCTGCCGATCCGATATTTTGTTATTTTCTCGGAACCAGAGCACAAGTGTGGAAGTTTTTATTTGATACCAAATCGTTCGGTGCAGGTGCAGCTGCAGGAGGGATTGACCGCTCAGCATCGTCGCTGAACTGCTGGATGGAGAAGTCGCTAACGTACGACCACAAGTATATTGCATTGATTGACCAATTCCTTGTCACTACTCAGATCGTCCGTTGTAGAGATAGTATCACCGACTAAATTGTGCTATATACATATATAGCATCACGCCTCATTACCTTCGGGGTAGGCAGAGACCACGTCCTTCCACTTGCCACTATCCTTGCATATCTCCTTCGCTTTTTTCATTCTCATTAAACCTTTCACACTATTTCATCGGTTTAGAATACTTTTGACCTGGCCCTTTTTTAAAATGTCCTGGATTTGGTCCAGGAACGTTCGCGTTCACTCTTGACTCATAAATCCTTTTTGTCAGTCTCCTTTCATCCATATCTCTACATGCCCAAACCATCTAAGCACACCTTTCTCAATTTTAGTCACGACGTCTTCTTTTATACCACAACGTTCTCTTATCACACTATTTCTTGCTCTGTCACTCAGTTTTAATCCACTCATACTTCTCAACGCTCTCATCTCTACCGCATTTATTTTACTTTTGTGATTCTTCTGCCATACCGGACTTTCACTACCATACGTAAGTGTTGGCACCAAATCTCCAGCATGCACAGCCAGTCTGGCCCTTTAAGAGAGCATCTGGCTATCCATAATCTGGCACCATTTACCATATTCCCTCCATTCACTTTCCTTTCAATATCACTTTCACAATTGTGCTAGTATATATAAAATAATATATGATACATTTTAAATAGAATAACATTTTAAATAAAGGATACGGTTCGACATTTGACTAAATCGTATTCTTAGAAAGAATGACCTTCACAATGTCGTTCCCATTGGTCAATTTGTAAACATTGTAAATGATGCCGATTTGGGATATAATGGTTTAATATTTCATAAACGATTAGAATTACTTAAATGATATTCATTGTAACCATTAATACTAGCGGGGCATGGTGGTTTCTTGATAAATAAGATAATTAAGAAATATATTTGCCGCCAAACGCTGCCATTGGTGGTTTACGCAAATGGCCTCATTAACGACAAATGTATAAAAAAAAAATAATTTACGTTAGCTACGAATTATTGTATTTTAAGTTAGTGGTGTCATAGAAAGGGCTGCTCTGCGATACAAAGCTAAGTGTATTTCTTCAAGTTAAAACTGTTGACTTTTAATATGTCATAATGAGAATTGTGTGCTCTTTGTTTTACATTTAATGGATGTCGATGGTGCAATTGTATTTAATTGTGTGTTATTTGTTTTTATATTTAATGGTAACGGATGTCAATGTATTTTATTGGAATTTATATTACATAACAGGGCTAATAAAAAAAGGTTAAAGGCTGTGGTATTTCTTGCCGGACTCTTCTCCGTCTAGTCTAGGTTGTGAACCGGTGGTAGAGTCATTGACAAGAAGAGTTTACTGAAGTAAAGAACATTTTAGTTTGGATATCGACCTTTTATTATGAAAATCCCATTTATTTATTTTTTAATAATTTTCAAAAAAATAGTTAAAATTAATAATCATAAGTACCCTTTATCGTGTTATTCCTGACACCCCCATGTCAAGAAGGCGCCACATTGTTTATTCGTCTCAGAGCGGAAAAGCCAAAATCGAAGATTAGTCTGATGATCATTCATTGCTATAACTTGGATGCTCGTATTTACCAATGCATTCCAAAGCTTTTAAACCTGTGCCATGTGCCATTTTTGTACCCACATTTGTGAAGAAGTCCCATTACCACCAAAAACGCTCAGCGTGTCGTCCCAAATGCGGCGCCGGCACCCGCCACTCCGCGCGCCCTCATGCAACGCGCTAAATATAGACGCGCTCAGTTCCGAACTAATGGCTCTAGATCTCGGACTCTTCCACGATCCGTGGTGGGTCGGAAAAGGTTTCGCTTCGAATTAAAACACGGCCGGGACTTCGCTGCTTGTAACTTTTGTTGCGAAAATGTACCACAGGTACTTCTGGGAGTGTTATCCATACATATTGCCACCAAATACAGAACGCGCCTGTATCTTTGACGGATCGAGGTCAAGTGCAGGTCACGGAGTTCACGAAGAGTCCGACCTAGATCTCTATACCGAAGCGCACGGTCCCTGCATCCGTATTGTCTGCTCGCGTGGGGCGAATCCGCAAACGTTGCAGCGCGAACTGTCGCGAAGAGTGCCGGTGCCGACTACAGCGGATGGTATTTTCACTGAGTCTGCAGCTTCTTCCACAAACACCGATATACTCTCAAACTGAGCGTAAGGACCGGCAATGGCCCGGCCAACGAGATAACTCTCCAGCATGCGGTTCCCGCTCCGCGGTGCGTTTTGACGAACAAAAGACCAAATAATATGAAGATGTTATGATTCGTCGACCTTGTGATGTGAACTCGCAGCCCGATAGCCCGACCGTTCCCTGCGGCTCGACGCGGTTCTATTTTCTGAGAAGTCGCTTTTCATTCCCCGACCGCCACTACTTCGTCTGTCGTCGAGAGAACTCTTACTAGGCTGGGATAGTTCTACTGTTTTGCTAAGAGCCCTTTTGCAGTCGTGATGGTCGTTACTGGCGGGCGTTGGTGATGTATCATGAAACCAACGTTACATTCGAGATAAATCTGAGAAGGGTATCTATGCCGCTATTACGAAGCTGCAGAGTTTGTTTTCTATTGCAATGAAAGGTGTTCTCCCTCTCGTCGCAGCCCCGACCCGACCCGATCTGACTGATCTACGGCCTCGTCGCTCTACACATGTATGTCAGGCCGAAAACAGAACGAAAAGCAACAAGCCACAGACATGCGACTATTGCCAGCGGTGAATCGACGTAACTCCGGATCCCGGGGGAATGTGCGCAACCGTTATCAGGCAAGAAGGTCCAGAAATCATTTGTCGGGTTGAGCACACGCATTTCAATAAGATACCCGAATCACTTCTGGGTTTGCCTCCACATAGTTTCAGGATAAAAACGTTCTATTACGAAAGGCATATTATAATGTTGAAGGCTATTTAAGCGACAAAGAAGTTTGGACTTGATTCTAGTTGCGCATGAAAACTAAACACTTTGTAATTTACAAAACTATATATCTAGAAGAGAAACCGCCGAGTTTCTTGCCGGTTTCTTGTCAGCGGAATTAACATTACGAGCCGGTAGTATTTTATTACCAACCGTCAGACTACTGACGATTCAAAAGTGTTTTTTGAGCCTACTTGAATAAAGAATATGTCGTTTTTGACTTTCTGGTCACTCGGGTGAATACTTTTATAAAAATCGTGATTAGTTAGTGGTGTCGTGTATTGATAACGCATGAGCTCCCGTCATTAGATACAGAGACTTCTGTATCTAATGACGAATTCGTTCTAAATTGATTCAAACCGCCTAGCAGCGGTGCCGCTCCGACATATCTTCCGACCGCGCACAATGTAGCGGCCTGACTCAGCGGTTCCGGGAAACCTGTCGCTGGCACTCTCACGAGTCGCCGAACGGCGGCGTCGGCCAAGAGGAGTGGGTCTGCGGCTCAAACTGCCGGAGAGCAGCGCGAACATATTAAGCACATCGCGCCGGTCCCTGTCCACACCGGCCGCTGTTCGACACGAAGGTCTCTTTCTCTTAGACCCACTCGGCTGTCGTTGAAATGTAAAACGAGTCGAGGGGACTTTTTACAACCATATTTTCAAAAATATCAATCGGAGAACCGGAATTTGCGCAACACAGTTTCGTGTAAAATACGGCCCTTTAAAGAGACGTTAAGTTTTTTTACAGTTGTATTTCCGCTTTTACGCCCTGAGGGGAATGAATGAACGAAACGCATGAATATCATTTTTTATGAGAGACTTTATTTTTATCGCTGGAAACATTCCGCATGCCTTTCGAAAACCGCATTTCGATTCGACCGCTCTTTACAGAAAATGCGGGAGCCGAGGCGTCGTGTAACTTCGATCTCCGTCTGTGTCACCGATTGTGAGTTGAAAAGATTGATTCGAAATCGTAGTCGCGATAGACGTGAAATGGCATCGGTCACGATCTAAACTGTCAAGTGAAGAGATGCTACCGGAAATTAAAATTGGCCAAATTGTACGCCAAAACAAAAGCTGATGTTTAAAGGTGGACGCGGTTCCGGCGCCTTAATCGCACATCTCGACTATAGAATTTCAATATATCTATATAATTGTACACAATTGTAAATTAATCGATAAGCGAGACCAGATTCGTGAGCTTCGGGACGAACCGGAAATCTTTTGGTGTTTTTAAATACGAGCAGTTTTTTTGCACGCCAGAGGAGTCTTTACAGTCGCAATGAATCGATTAAAGTTTAAACGAGAGCATTCGTTTACAACAGTAAAGCAACACAAACTACCGAACCCAGGAGAGCCACTCTATCGTGGTCGCTTCTATCGATCGCGACGGTAGCTCAACACCATCCCTGGTACTGTCAACTGTCAACTGTCAAATGTCTCGTGCATGCCATATCACTGAATGCAAAGAGAAACAACAAAGGTGCTGAGAAATTAGAAAATCACGAGCGCATTTCACTTTTTTTATGGGCAATAAAGTTATCGGGGCATGGAGAAGTGACTCATTACATAGATAGATGAAATGTTATGCAGGAATCTTCACCGACGTGACCTATTATATTTATATTTAGTTTCGTCTCAGTTAAATATCTTACACTCGATCATTTTGAAAACACAACCGGTCACAATTTCTCTTCCCGTGATGTAGCCGTTGCAACATAATTAATTATTACAGGACATCAGCTATTTCTTCAGATTGATAAAAGACAACGCGGTGGGAAGAGTTGGCAGAGTCGAAACTAAATGTATTCGTATGAATGTGCGACGTCAGAGTATCAACAGATTTGTGAATTTAAATTCAAAGTCAACGACCAATTAATGGTTGCTAAACGTTCGCTAGAAAGTCGTCCGCTCGCCGGCTGATTGTCAACGACACCATCGAATCTGATCACCTAAGCAGCGACTCATTCGTTGGGCCCTGCCAACTAATAAATTCATAAAACTAGTGTTCTGCACAAAACCATAACAGACAGACTGAAACGTATGATCTCGTTTCGCCATTTCGCAGCCGATAGGTTCCGGCTGCCCGTCGGAAAACAGTTCTCTTTCACAGGTCCACTTTTGCGCGGTCGATTACCTGGAACAATCGAAACAACATATCACCATGTATTCCGTTAGGACGTAGCTTCTGGTCGTATCGAGCGCGAGACGTGACGTCGTCGCATAAACGAATGATGTCCGAGAAATTCCTCAACATGTCAGAAGTTGCGTCACGAAATGTAGTCCGAGGGTCAATGGCGCTCGTCGAAGCAGTCGTTTATCTCTTCGGTAGTGAGTTAATCGATACAATGATTAAGAGCGGCTCGCATCGGGACGAAAGTTGACCCGCGGCGCGGACCGAGAGCTGAGAGCCAAGTGCCGGCTTCGATTCTCCTCCGAAGTACGCAATGACGAAATTTGCATGTCAATTGTAAAGAAACCTTGTGACGAAGAATGTGCACACATGTGATAATTACATAAATAAGGTTTAGAAATACACAGCGTAGAGTGATCCTTATTTTTTCTGTCAAACTTGGTACGAAACAGAGCATTGTGTCGATACACTTTCTTTCCATTTAATTGTTTCCTTTGAACGTACGCAACAGTCGCGGCTTCGTCACGACTGATACTACAAAATATGAGTTTGTCGTAAGGATGACGTAATTTGTTACATGTTCTTAAAAAAGAAAATTGAACTTTTGTGCCTTGACATAAAGTACATATTTGAATACGCTTTCTGTGGAAAGTATCACAGGAGCGGCGCCTTCAAAGGCAGCGGTTTGTTTTTGTTCAGTTTGAAACAGTTCCAGTTCGACCTTCGAGTGACGGTCCTGACCCCTGCGCGAGCGAAAGATATTTCTTCAATCGTAGTGTTATTTTATTGTTACGTGTTAAGTTTGTGTAGTGATTGTTTCTCTTATATGTCCAACGCGTACGTTTATTTCGCACACGGATGTGGTAACATATTGATGTGCCTGAATTGCGAACTTCCGAGAGCTCGGACCACACGTGAAGACTTCTTTTTGTGGGGGAATGACAGAGAAAGGGTTTTCAATAGCGAGCGTGATCTGTGTGATAAATCGATAGTGTTATCGAAATGCGCCAAAGGATGGTGAATGTTTCGACAATCCGCGCCTTGCTCAGGTCTGCCTCTGGTAAGTCGTTTCGTACCTAATTTGGTTTTAATAATTTATTACTGAACTGATGAGATCGTACGTAACTGTACCATAACGACTCGCATTTTGTTGTTCGTCCGAGTCTGGACCGGTGGGGGGCTTCGGCCGTGGCTAGTTACCACCTTACCGGCAAATGAAAAGGATTCGTTCCGGTGCTCCTCTCAGGGCTTGAACTGTCGTCGCTTCGCATTCGTGGTGAACGAGCTCTCGGCGCGCGGACGAACCATTCAAACGTCGGCTGCTATTGCTCGTTCCATTGCTGAGTGTTTTTAGTAAGGGAATTTCTTATGATACTTTCGTTTCATTTAGCTCTACTAGCATTAGAGAGCGTAAATAATGCAAAAAAATTAAATATGAATTTCTTAAATCAGAATAGTTTTTTTCCGTCCCATCATCAAAGGTGTCATTAGCACTATCACCTGTCTTCGAGCCCTAACACTCTGTACATAAATCATTTAGCATCCCATGTGAAAGACAAGTGTGATTGAGTCATATTTGCTGACGACTCTTCCTTGCTGTTTAAAGTAGACAGATTTAGAAAATGATGACGATGTAAACAGTACCCTGTCACATGTCTCACGTTGGTTTTCTGTTGATAATTTAATATTAAACTCGGCAAAGACTAAGTTTGTTGAATTCACTTTGCCAAATGCAAAAATATCCATATAGATTGTAGGCCATTAAAGAAAGTTCAGTCTACAGTCTTCATAGGAATAACCTTAGACTCTGGGCTTCAGTGGGGTGCCCATATTAGGACTCTGGCAGGCAAACTTGGTGCAGCTGTTAGCAAAGTAAGGCAATGCACTGATGTTGACACTGCCAACATGGTGCATTTCGCTTATTTCATAGCACTAGGTCTTACGGCATGCTGTTATGGGGGAAGGCGGCGGACATTGAGATCTTCATTTTGCAAAAAAGACCAATACGTGCCATATATCAATTAAGATCTCCTGTGTCCTTAAGAAGAAAGTTCAAAGAAATACCAATTCTCACAGTATTCGTGACAATACTCATTTATACAGCAAAAGGAGAAGAACACACAATTTTGATGCAAGAAATAAAAACCAACTTGTAATGCCATATTTTAGAGGGAAGAAAGTTTGGAAATCATTTGTCGGGTTGAGCATACGCAATTTTAATGAGTCACTTCTGTGTTTGTCTCCACATAGCTTTAAGAAATATGTAAAAAGTGTCCTATTACAAAAGGCATATTAAAGCGAGAAATGGGTCTGGACTTAATTCCAGTTGTACACTAAGTCTAGAGGAGTAACCGTTGAGTTTCTTTTCGGCTGAATCAACTTTCCGAACCGGTGGTAGATCTATGATCAACGAGCAGGCTACTGACGATTCAAAAGTGCTTTTTGAGCTTGCTTGAATGAAGAATATTTTGATTTCGATATACGTTTCAAGTTAACAGCGTCGGCTGCAATGTTGCAGAAATACTTCGCAGTTTGTTATGGCGATCGTTGCCGAGTGCTGACGGGCTCCGGTGGTGGATGAGCTCGGCCAACGAAGTGAGCTATGTGAGCGAGCAGCGGCAGTTGCCGAAGTCGCCACGGTGCAACAGTGTTGCTCAGAGAGCGCTCAGCGAGCAGCTGCCGACTCCGCCGACGTGGCATTGCCGTCGTGCCCTCTGGCACCTGACCGATTGCTGCCCACACGTTACATCGCTTCGCTTCGGTGGCATCGTCTTGGCGACTCCGAATTGCGATTTAAGCGAAGAGTTAGCGGGACGAGGTTAGGGTTCCAGTTGAGGCTTTCGTAAGCGTCGAAAGCAAATATATTCTGTGCACACGACCGTTATTCAAATAGCACATGTATATCGAAAATCTAACGATGTTCTACAGCAGAATATATTTTCTTGTCATCGGCTAAATAACCGTAACAATCTGTTTCGGGGAGAGTCCGCTTCGATGTACTCTCTACATGTTGGCTCCGGAGACCCTGTCGTCACATGAAATGCACCGATTAGTGCAAACGGCGAGAAAGGTCCTCCACGTCGCCGGCATCGACGGACCGATTGTCGGTTGTGACGTTTCGGGTCGGCGCTCGGCTGTCCGTCGGAGGATCTGCAAGAAGTAACCGTCCTCGGTAGGCGGGAGATCGATTTTACGCCAAGTCACGTCGAATCAAGATAGCCGGCACGACTCCTCAAACGATCGTCACTGCGAACCGCAACGTTTTCGAACTCGTGCACGACCGACGGTTTTGTTATTTCTCTGTTTGACAACGAAACGTATTCTCTCGGAGCGTGCGTACAACTCGAATACAATTCGTTTTGCCCATGTACACCGGCGAACTCGTGCGGTTCACCGGCCTCGCAGGCTCAGACGTCTGCGGGCCAGAAGAACCGGCTCCGGTCGTCAAAAGGCTGAGACGTTTCCGGTCGCACGGACGCATTCCACGTGAACCTTAATCTATCGACCATTCGGACATGAGTGGATAGTTTGGGCGGTTCTTCGGGTCTTTTGCAAAATATACGACGGCCGAGAGTTACGACGTCGATTATTGAATACCTCTCCGGACGTCACGCCGAAATCGCCAGAGCGTCGTACCGGCAACGATTTGGGTTTTTAAATTGAATAGATCCGCGGGCGAAGTCGCCGCGTGGCTGCAAGCAGTCAGCGACGCGCGACCGGAACCCACCGCGCATCGTCACGCGTTCGCCGGCTCCCTTCTCGACTTCTCGACTTCTCGAGTGGAGCGTGCGTAAAGAGCAAACGCTCTCCGGCACCGCTTCGTGGCCGCCGGCGCCGCGCCGTCTGCGGCGAGCGGTCTGGCGCGGCTGCGGCGCCTGCTCGCTCTCGCACCCAAGGCGGCGGCGCCTGTCACGGCGTGTCGCGAAAAACGCGTAGCGTCCGCGATGTTATCATTTGCACGATCTGGCTGCGATCAGCGCTCCCGTTGATCGCGGAACGCGTTCATTCGATATATTCTAATCTACATATAATTATTGATATCGAACGGGACAAGCGCCGTGCGGGCAGACGATTCGAGTCTACTCTCGCGGCGCAGTTTATCTCGAGCACGTCGAAACAACTGGAAAAGACAGCAAAGTAACGCCACGGTGCACGCGACGCCCGGTGATCGCGGATGAACGATGAGCAGCAGACGTCGTTGGTGTGAACGTGTCACCGCGAAGTAACTCAATGCTCGGCCACGAATGTGGGCGACGAGCGCCTCTCGGTAATTTGAACGGTGGAATTAATTCGCGAATCGTTTTTGTCGTGCGCCACGCCGCTCCGCGACCACGACGACACCTCTCGGCTCATCCGAGTGTCTCGTCTCGACATGCATCTCGACTCTCGCCCCAAATTTTACTCCTCACTTCTCGACCGTTGTTCGCTTTCATACAATACAATTTGAAGTGTCAAATCGTATAGCGAATACTGCAGTCGGATTGACGAGTTGCTTTTGTAACTTTTTATTTTGCACAGCTCATAAGACCGAGCGGAATGTTCGTATCGACGACTTCCGCGAAACGGGCGTCGCTCGTCGGAGCGACGTCGCCTCGGTCGAGTTTTTCTTCGGAGTTCGGGAGGAACCTTCGAGGAAAGCGATTATCGCGTAACGTGAAGCGGGCAGACCCGGAAGGGATCTCGACGCTCTCTAGCGAATGTCGTGTCGCACCTTCACTTCCCGAAAAATTCTGCTTCTATGTCCACTGCCCGGGTCGAACCTCGTCCCACGGGTCTGGAATCGGTCGCCGCACCCGAGTGGAAAATTTAAACGATAAAAATAATCCCCGACGAATCTCAATAGATAAGCGTCCCTTTGGATATTTTCATTAATTAATTTCATCTCGAGGCGGAAATCGACTTTCTGTTCGAAAACAGAGCATCTGAACGACACATTTACTTATAAAAATCACTACAGCCTGGACACGAAGACGTCGACACGCACGGCCGAATGGAAATGAAACTCCGCGAATGCCAGGGGTTCGGCGGTGGCCGCATTTGACACGTTTACGATTTCCGATTATCAGACCTAAATATTTTTTTATTCTCAGTGATTTCGGTTCTTCATTGGCGGGTCGTCGTCGTTCCACCGCTAGAGTAAATGCGAATCGATCCTAAGCGCGAGGCCCCGACCTTGCGCACTCCGCGTCCCTTGGGGCCACAAGTATCGTAATTTCGCTCGACAAGTCATCGCAGCGCCTCCGCCGACACGACACGTCCGATATTTTTAATCGGCGCGAGCTCCCCCGCCCGCAGCGCGCGCGCTCGCCGTTCCCCGGCGGCCGGGAGCCCCCCGCCGCCGGGAGCCCCCCGCCGCCGGGTGTCCCCCGCCGGCCGCGGCGCTCGAGTGTGACGTCGCTCCGGCGCATTTCCAAAATGGCGCCGATGTTTATTATCGCGCATATTTTCCCAGCGCTGCCGACGTACGAATGTGCCCATGTTTACACGCGGTTGGCTACCGACGCCGGGAATCATTTCGTCTAGCTCTACTGGTTTTTACGGCGTAACCGGGTGGCGTAAAAGGTGTAAAAGGTGGCGAGCGCAGAAGCTCCGCCGAAGGTGACTGGCGTTTCAGTGCGAGCGTTAAAGGAGACGACCGCGTCCGTTCCCGCTTCGTTGTAGCGCGAAAATATTACTTTCACCGTTATCGTGTGCGCGGGACGAATCGACGGCGGAAGCGATGCGCACTCGCACCTTCCGCACCGAGTCGAAACGTTATCGGGGCGAAACAGCTTGCGATGCTACATGCTCCACTCCGCTGCGAGATGTCCGATTCTAACTCAAACGGTATCTTCATATATTGCTCAACGGTAAAGACAAATAGTGATATACATGAATACAGATCACGCCGAACCATCGCCAGCACAAGTTCGAGTACTCGTAATTCAAAGTAAGAAAAATGCGGAAAACAACGCAACCCGTTACGTCGGCGAACGTTTCAAAGGTCACCCTTCTCCGCGAGTAATAAACGAGATCGTTCGCCGGGCGGCCTCGGCGCGGTGACATTTCTTAAAGTATCCGGCTTCCGTTTCGGAAGCGGTCGTCGCGCGCCGCAGTTCGGCTTTGAAAATTTGCATCTCGCTTTTATTTATCGTTTTCGTTCATGACGGTCGGACGAATATCGTTGACTTTTGAAGCGATACGTTCAGCACGAAAGTGGATGCGATTGTAAAACGAGAGTCGACGTCGGCAGTTCGCACGCACCTCTTGTTCCAGCGCCTGATGAACACGCCGAACATGGCGCCGCACGGCACTCACCACGACACACCGCGAGCACTACGACACCCACCGGAACTCGTTTTCCAGAAACGAAACTGTACACACGATCACTCCCATCGGGGCCCGCGCACCGTCGCACTGCGGCCGCATCGATCCTCACTCGCGCAGCGGCCACGGCGTGCTCCGCGCAGACGTGCGGCGCGCGCGACGCTGGCACGGCGACTGGCCGCCGCGACCGCTGCGTGCACCCGTGCAGCCGTGCACCGCGCGCTGCACCGGAGCCCTTCGGCGCGCTCCGTCTGCTGGCGCCGCGGAGCACGTGCGCGCCGAGCACGTGCGCACGAAGCGCTCGCATATTTCATACTTCCGTTCCGAGTTCCCGTCTGGAATACTGCGAGTGAACGATTCGATGAAGGTGCCGTCGCTCGTCGTCGTCGAAAGTTGAAAATTGTAACGGGCCTCGTGCGGAAAATCGATATCGCGAGAGCGAGCGCCGCGCCGGTGACCCCGTTCTGCACTCGGCCTCGCGTGCACCTTCTGGCATCGCCCGCTCCGCCGAGAGCACGGAGTTGAAGACCTGACTGACGCGGCGCTCCCTTGCACAGCTAATCGCGATCGGCTCAAATGGTAGAAGAGTTTACCTTCCTGCCGTAACCTCCGACGGGGTGTTGCGGGGAGCAATTCCACGGCGACGACCCCAAAGAAAGGGAAACATTAAAACGAGGCCGCATTTTATTATTCGAAGCTTCCGAAAGAAATATTTTTCTTACTGTAATATTAATAAATCGGCACGTACGTTTGCTTTTCAAGTCAAAGTCAAAATATCTTTATTCAAGTGAACCTTTACAGCACCTTTGAATCGTCAAATGTCATTATTTACGTTATTTAAATGTACGACTGTTGATGCTATTAAAAAACGACTTACTACGAGGGGTTCCTTCGGACCCTGAACTGAGAAGAGTCCACTACAAACTCAGTTTGGAGTATGTTTTATTTTCGTCATCATCATTACAATATATATTAAAAATTTATTCTATGTCTATATATATAGAGTAATTTATTCAATCCCACGCTTTTTGTCTTCGAAGTATTCCTTCAAATGATAGAATGATTTGTCAATTAGCTCTCTTTTAATAAAAGATTTAATTTTTTTTAACATCTTTGTAACTTCTGGGAGGTTCAAGGACTTGTCAGTTTCATGCAGCTTACTAGAATTTACAGCTATTTCATTTTATTCCCTAACTTGTATATGAGGTGCATTCACTTTTTTTCGTAAAAGAGACATCAGTTTTATGGACGTACAACAAGTTTTCTTACACACGAGCGGTCTCACACAAACTTCGCACTCCCGGAACTCTTCGCGGGTGACTCCTTGTACGTCATCGATGGAAACGAAAATACCGTTGAAGGATGAAGGACGCGGTCGGAGTATCGAGGCGGCCTTGTGCTCGGGCTCCTTCGACGCGATGCCTTTTACGGAGCGCACTTCACAGCGGATATGTCACACAGAAACGCCTGTACAATGTATTACATACTTTGAATTAAAAAAGCATAATCATCGCCGAGTTTATACTGAAAAGAGTCATAACTGTCGGCGCCACTCGTCACGGCTCGATCGAGGGTCGGGTCTCCGCGGAGAGAGGGCCGATCGCTAATAGGAATGTCGGCAGGTGCACCGCGTCCGACAGGTGGCTCGCCAGCCAGCCCGAGCGAACCGAGGCCCACTTCGGTGGGGAACGAACACGAGGGCAGCGACCGCTACCCACAAGACGCCTGCAGGTATCGACCACTTCTGCGATGTCGTTTTTTGTGAAGCTATTAAAGGAAACTATCCTAGACACGACCGAGGTCCGATCCGCTCAGACGATCAATAATAATGGTTCTACAGATTTCTAATTATATTAAGCCTCGGGAGTCACTCGAGATCATAGACTGAGCTTTGTTCCACATGTAGACGATGTTTGTATTGTAGCCTCCAGGTAGAGTGGGCTCATTGAGCGAAATTAGAAAAAGTCTACGGATTCTAACTCGAGGATACCGCTTTTCCAAACACTACCAAGAAGTATTCTCGAATACGGTTCAGCGCTCCGGCATCCGCACATAACAACATACTAACCGACTAGATTGGATAACGTATACAAAAAACGTCTTATGTAGACAGGCAGTTGACATTATAAGTGAACACTTTCTAACCGGTGAAAGATACTGAGTTATTACAAATCAATTAACGCCCCCGACGAGGCACGTAACTCACCACACAAAATCTCTTTCACAATACCCGAGCCGTATTCTGCCAAAACTAATTTGTAGCAGTTTGAGCTGAAGCCGGTTTTGTTTTGTGAAATTTTTTATTTATTTCTAGATTTTTAGTCAGTCTGAATTACGCTAACGAATTTGTTTCAATATGCGTACACCTAAAAAAAGTGTTGCTGAAACGGGACAGCACCGTTTAAGGGGAACAACTTTACCCGCAACCTTATACGTTACAGGTCAGTTATTGTGCCACCCCGCCATCACCAGTCTTTTATATGGTGATCGAGCGCAACACTAATACGTAAAAGTTTCCTTCTCTCTGGCTCTGCTTCCACCGCTTCGCACGTAATACACCTTATCTTATTGCAATGCGGCAACAAACGTAAGCTCATTGCCATTGGATTACAGACAGTTATATATTCTGCCACAAACAGTTTTTTTTGTCGATATCAGAAGTTATTGATAAATTTTGTTTTTGAATTTCCAATTTAGAAAAGAGAATTTGTAAAATATTTTATTTTTTATGGAAAATAGTGGCAAACTAAAAAGCCACGTGTTATTTGTAAATATTTAAACTACCTGACCTTCAAACGTATTAACAATAAAAATGCCGCGTCTTCTGGCGCTAATCACGCGATTCTTTTTTATTGTTAGAAGTTATACTTCTTTCGGCGCGTTAGGGAAAATTGATGAGAGTAAATTTTTAGGCTGCGCGTTTACGACACTCGGAATTTGGTCAATATTTCAGTCTTTTTTTATATCTTATAATTAATATACCTAATACATTCTTTTTTTTATTATATTACTTGTTTGAAAAGATTTTTATCTTGTTACGCTATAACGATATATAAAGAAGTATAACTACTAACGCGTGCACTAAGTACACACACTTTTAATTTTTCATTGCTGACAGTTTAGCACTTGATTGACGTGACGTGACGATACAGTCTGATGGAAGCGTGCTAATCTGGCAAGAGGCGATATACCTCTTATGGTTTCTATGCGACCTTATAATGGAACACAAATCTCTTCGACTGGCGAGACGTTGTACCCTCATGCGCCCCAAGGAAATTCCACTTCAAGTCTGCACGAATGGATCAAATGCGAGCGATGTCTAAATAACAACTCGTTTCCGACGCACGTTTGACTCCTTACGGATGTAAACAAATAAATAGACGTGGCCGGTCCCGCCGACGCCGATGCTCCTCTCGCATTCCACGAGGTGTGCCTCGCGGGAGGCGCGACGGGCTCCTGCGGCGGTCGCGATGGACGGGCCACGTCCGCGACGAGCACGCGGGCGGTACGTTCCTTCGAAGAATATTTCAATAGGAATCCTCGATCGCGTAGTTTCTTTTGCGACTCGGATATCTACCTTTTCGGCTTCCACCTCTTGATCAGGACTCCGAACATGGCGCCGAGGCCGCGAGTGTCCACGGCGCGGAGCGTCCGTCGCCGCTCGCTCGGCCGCGCGCCGCCTTCCGCCTTCCGACGGTTCGGTGCGTCGCCGTCGAGCTCGCGCTACGGAGACGACCGTTTGCTCAGGTGCTCGCTGTCCCTCCCGCGCTGGCGCCGGCCCTCCGCTGGCTCGGCTGCGGCGATGGAATGCATCAGTGCGAACACATAAAAACATATTACAAATGCGTGCGTTACATAGCCAAGGGTGAGGTCTTGGTATCGTTCAATATCCAGTAATACAAATTAAAGTAATGTTGACTATGAGTGGATTTCATAGTCGAGGAGAGCAGACGTTACTCGACCGTGTCGGTCCAGTCTGTAACTGTATCGACCTCGAGCATTAATACTTATATATATTTTTTTTAATAAAAATATAAATAAACCATCCCCTCGCATCTGGCATAGTTTAAAGGCATCGCTGGAGTATAATAAATACATTTATCGCCTTTTGCAAGTCTCGGGGGCGTGGTTTTAGAGCGCCGAGACATGTCGCAACAAGATCGTGCGAAGGATGACGTCAGCGAGCGGGAATGGCCCGCGTCGGTTGAGTGTCGTGCGGGGTTGACTCACTTCTCGCAAGGCATCGGGCATGATAGGAGCTTTATTGCGTTAATCACTTTGGCGTTTTGATTTTTTTTG